>PVIH01006386.1:0-30669 GCA_004025045.1 Sigmodon hispidus
CAAACCACAACCACGGAACAGCTTGGGATCAGAAACACCCTGGACTGACCCTTTGGATCCCACTCCACCTAGAGGAACACCTGACTCACTCTTGAGGGAGGGGGGAAAGAACTGGATTTGGCCAGAAGTGGAGACTGATCTAAGCATTATTGGGTCAGTGGGACCATAGGACTGTCTGCTCCCTGCCCAGGGAGGGGATCGGGAGTTGCAGAGGAAAAAAATGACCGGATGTGTTGGGAGGGGGAAGAGACCTTGAATAAGGATATACAGGGATGGAAAAAAAAATTCAGAGGGAAAGATGAACACAAAGAAAATATAGGTGTAGCAATCTTATTTGTATTTCTACCCTTGATAAGCCATGCTTATCATTCTTATCTTCTGTATAGTTCTGTATAGTTATTGTTAAGTCTTCCACATTTTAAATTCTTTTTACTGTGTTTTTTTTTGATAAATACAAAATAAAGAAGGAGAAAAAAAAGGAAAAAAAAAGAAGTAGAATCAGTGAATAATAAAAACAGACTTCACAGCCAAAAAAAAATAATAATATATTTTAATTTGTTGCAATTAATTTATGGCTTAAATATTATGAACTATTAATTGTTAGCAAGGATAAAACACTACTAAACTGAAGATAGCAACATGGTCTCACTATTAAGTTTAGTGGATTAAAATTTTTTAAGGGAGTATCTCAAGTGAACCTACCTGTAAGTAGCTTTAAGAAAAAATTTAAACTGGTTAAAAAAACTAAACACACAAGCTGTAAACCACTGTAAACAGTGAATAGTGTGGGATATGATAATTATACTTAATATAGTCTTCTGCTGTTCATTTGATCTCAACAATTCATTATACACAAGGGGATTGTTACATAATTCTTTTTTTCTTGTCAATATTTTTTTATTTAGAAAATAAAATCTTTTTATGTAAAATAAAATTATATATATATAAAACTTAAGCTGGCAAATTTTACATGTTTTCTTTGTGTCTTTTTTTTAATGAAATAATACATACATCTGGTATGCTGGAATAGGAAGGGCATGTATTTTCTGAAAGGTATCATGCCACTGTGTTTTGTTTTAATGTGCAAGGTGAGGATGCATATAGTCACCATAGCTTAAAAGACACTGAATACATGAAAATGTGGTATTTGTTTCAGAACTCAGCACTAGCCCTTACCGTAATGGCTTCAGGAACACCTAGGACATCTTTGCTAATTACTTAACTCTGAGATGAGTAACATATACATTGGCAAACTTCCAAAACACACAAAACAAACACACACACACACACACACACACACACACACACACACACACACACACACATACATTGCAAGTTACTGAGTCCAGTTAGATTAGTTTTTTGTTTGTTTTGATTTAGTTTGTTTATCTTCTTCTCAGAACATTAATGTGAATATTGAGGAGATATTCAAGAACCTCAGACTGAGGTGAATATTTTTTATTTTCCAATATACCTTTGTAATCTTATGACAATTCAGATTCTAGAGAGCTTTGTTTATGCCTTTTTATAGTGGAAGGATTTCAGATTATCTTCTGAAAGCATGTGGAATGACATGATCTTATTACTCTAGTATAATGAGCTAAAACAATTGAGAGAGTTTATTAATTTGTTTGCAATTCAAAATATATTTTGAAATTATAACAAAATATAAAATAACTTATACACAAAAAAGAACATGAGGCATTCTGATGTACTAACCAATTAGATTATAAGCTAGTTATGACATAGTTTGTCAAAGTTTCTGAAACCTGTTGTACAATTATGAGTTTTAATTATATTCCTCAATCAATGGTTTTTAGTCAGAGACTAACTTAAAAACCTACTGATATGTGTGCACGTTATGATATTTAGCTATATGAAATTATGATATTTAATTATAAATTTTATTCTGAATAATATAATATAATAAAATTTATAAAAAAATTTTTCCTGATTTTTACTGACCCTTCCCATACTAACTTTCCAATTATTATGTAACAAGTATTCCTAGTCAATTTAAGTGGACTTGAAACAGAAAATACAAACAAAAAAAAAATTTGAGTATATATATCTCTGAGCTCAGATAACTGTTAGTTTATAATATTTAAAAATAGTTTATAATATTTTTACCTTGTCATAAAAAAGAACATAAAACATAATATATGAAACTTAACTAATGTCACTCATTAAATTATTGGGTTTCATAAATGTATAGTGAATGTTTTATTGTAGCTTGTAGCTTCTCTCTGACTATAACCCTTTATATTTATTTCTGCTTTATATCTCACATTCCTGTAAACTACCTTGCCATAAGCCATTACAGCTTCCTTATTAAGAAAAGGTGATAAATTGTATTCACATTGTACACAAAGACATCCCATATCACTGATCAATATAATAAATTTGGTCAGAAACTTGCTTAAGCAAGGAAACGGAGAACGATGTTCACTCTGTAAAACAGGTTTACCTCAAACTCAGAGGCCTACCTGCCTACCTCCTGATTCCTTGGATTAAAGGCATGTGCTACAGCTGAAAGCCTTAGGACAATTAGAAGCAAACGCACCTAGAAGTAGAAGACTGCAGGAAATAATCAAACTTAGAGCTGAAATCAATACAATTGAAACAAAAAGAACAATACAAAGAATCAATGAATCAAAAAGTTAGTTCTTTGAGAGTGTCAACAAGATAGATAAGCCCTTATCCAAACTAATCAAAAAGCAGAGAGAGAGTATCCAAATCAACAAAATCAGAAATAAAAAGGGGGACATAACAACAGACCCACAGGAAATCCAGAGAATTATCAGATCATACTTTGAAAATCTATATTCCACAATATGGAAAACCTAGATAAAATGGACAGCTTTTTGAACAGGTACCATTTGCCAAAGTTAAATGGAGGCCAGATTAATTACCTAAAAAGACCTATAACCCTAAAGGTAATCAAAGCTGTCATTAAAAGCCTCCCAAGTAAAAAAGCCCAGGTCCACATGGATTCACTACAGAATTCTACCAGACATTTAAAGAATTACTACCCTTACTGCTCAAAATATTTCACACAGAAGAAACTGAAGGAATATTGCCAAATTCCTTTTATGAGGCCACAACTACGCTAATGCCAAAGCCACTCAAATATACAACAAAGAAGGAGAATTACAGACCACTTTCCCTCATGAATATTGATGCTAAAATTCTCAAAAAAATTTTGACAAACCATATACAACAATATGTAAAAAATAGCATCCACCATGACCAAGTAGGCTTCATCTCACAAATGCAGGAAGGGTTCATATATGAAAAACTGTAAATGTCATCCATCATATAAACAAACTAAAGGAAAAAGAAAACATGATCATATCCTTAGATGCTGAAAAAGTCTTTGACAAAATAAAAAACTCCTTTATGATAAAAGCCCTGGAGAGGTTAAGAAACAGGGAAAATATCTAAATATAATAAAGGGCGACTTACAAGAAGCGGACAGTCAACACCAGACTTAATGGAGAAAAACTCAAAGCAATCCCACTAAAATCAGGAAGTAAACAAGGAAGTCCTCTCTCCCCTTATGTATTCAATATAGTTCTTGAAGTTTTAGCTAAAGCAATAAGAGAACACAAGGAGATTAAGGGGATACAAATTGGAAAAGAAGAAGTGAAATTATCTCTATTTGCAGATAATATGATTGTATACATAAGGGACCCACAAAATTCTACCAGGGAATTTCTACATCTGTTAAACACCTTCATCCATGTAGCAGGATACAAGATTAACTGAAAGAAATCAGTAGCCCTCCTATACATTAAAGATAAAAGGGCTGAAAAAGAAATAAGCTAAATATCATCCTTTCTAATATCTGAAAATAGCATTAAATACCTTGGAGTAACTATAACCAAAGAGTAACAGATCTATTTGACAAAAACATTAAATCACTGAAGAAAATAAATGTGAATGTCAATTGATGCTAAAAGAAATGTTGGGCGGTTTTATCAAGAAAGCTGATGAAGTCTTATTGGGGAACCTGTACCTCAGTTGGAATCCCAACTTCTGCAGGCAGATATCTGCGTGGCCACGGACAGGTACAAAAAGAATCTTCTGTAAATTCAGACCTCTATCAGCATCCTGCAGGAGATCATTCAGATTGCTCCTCAAGTGTCCATTGTTGCTGGTGTAATGAAGGAGGAGAAGCTGCTGAAAGGATGGGGAGTGGCTGCCCTGCAGAGTCAGTTGGAGGAGGGCAAGGAGGCACTCACTCACTTGCAGGTGCAGAAAGCTGAGCTGCAGGCCCAGACAATATCCCTTGAACAAGCCATTAAGCAAGCTCATGAGTGTTACGATGAGGAGACACAGTTTACAATAAGCAGATAGACAACATCCAGAAGGTGATAGAGGAGGCAGAGCGGTCACTGGAGAGGTCCTCCTATGACTGCAGGCAGCTGGCTGTGGTCCAGCAGACCCTGAGGAACGAGCTAGATCGGTATCATCTGATCATTGAGATCGAAGGCAATAGGTTGAGCTCTGCTTTTGTTGAGACTCCCTTCTCTCTGATCACCCTGAGCCATGGGGCCTCTCTAAGCCTTAGATCCATTGTAAAATATTTTACCAGGGCTGTGCAGGATATCACCGCAGCTAAGCCAAGACAAAAGATACTCCCCAAGAGCCTTCGGAAAAGAAAGGAGATTATAGTTCATGTCAAAGTGGATAAAACTCTAGAAGATACACAGTTAAAACCTCTGTGGGAGCCAAATACAGTGTAGGTGGAACTTCAGGTGGAAAGTGATTCTCAGCTTGGACCACGTGGTGCGTTTGGAGTCAGTCCAGCACAAGAAGGTGGTTCCCAAGGATGTGCCAGATGGGGGTCAGATAAGCAAAGCCTTTGGGAAGCTGTGTAAAGTCATCAAAGAACAAGTAAGTGGTCCCAAAGAGCCTGTGTCAGAGCCACCTGCTGACCTCTTCACCAAAGAACAGTATATACTGGTCACAGGGTTTGCCAGTTATGTGGACCCTGAGTTCTTCTCCTCTTCCATCCCAGCTACAGGTGGCGTGGAGGTTTCCACTGAGCAAGACTCTATGAATTATGACAGCCATGTGCAGCCCTCTCCTGGGCAGCCCATGCCACCTGTGGAGAATGGACTGGGGGTTCCCAAGGGCAGAGAAGATGACCAGTCAAACCATCAGCATGTTACAGGTAAGAATGGGGTAGGGACCAGAGAACCAAAAGACCTGGGAGAAAAGGACAATGATGGCCAGAAAGAAGATAAGGGACCCAGGAGACCCTGTCCTGTGATCGATCATACTTGGTCCTGATGGATCATCTACATCCCATTCTCAAATATCTGGGTCTAATCAATAGGGATCGGAAGAGCTCAGGAATAAAAGCAGTAGCCTGCTGGCCAAAAGCCCTTCTAAGGCTTTAGCTTTCAAGAAGCTAGAGGTGGTGAAATTTATTGAGAAGATTTCAACAGAGAGTGTCCTGACTTATGAAGAAACCTTTCTACTTGTAGAAACTGTGATTGGGAAGACAAAGGCCAACAAAAAACCAGGAGAGAAGGGCTCATAAAATGTCAAGGTTTGATGGAAGAAAGTATTGGGCCAGTGTAGGTGAGGTGCCTTGAGATGGCTTCCTGTTTGAATTAGATAATAGTTGACCTGTCTGGCATTGCCAAAGACTTTCATTAAAATGCAGGGTTTTATTTCTTGCTTACACCGTAAAAAAAAAAAAAAAAAAAAAAAAAAAAAAAAAAAAAAAAAAAAAAAAAAAAAAAAAAAAAAAAAAAAAAAAAAAAAAAAAAAAAAAAAAAAAAAAAAAAAAAAAAAAAAAAAAAAAAAAAAAAAAAAAACATGTGCTACCATTGCCTGGAGAAATATGCAAATTTTTATTCTACTATTTAACTTCAAAGTATTTGTTCTGTTTGTAGTTTCCATGTATTTAGCCACAGAAGGAGGAGTCCTAACTCATTGCATGATGTCATGTAACATGACTTACAGAGGGTATATAATAACTGATAGATTATCATACTATAAAATAATAAAATGGGAAATGATAAGATTGTGCAGAACAGTTGAATATACCTCAGCCTGAAGGAAATTATTTCCAAAAAAAAAAATTAGGAAAAAAATCTACTTGAAAATCAATTTTAAGGAAATGCATTGAAAAATAGTCAGGGCTAGTGTGGAGGATCTTACTAATGAAAGTTGTCTGAATGAAAAAAAGCAACAAAAAATATAATGTAGCTGAAGTAACTAAAAAATGAGAGAAAAATAATGATAGAATATGGAGCCAGGAAGATGACAAAGAGAAAGCAAATGAGATTAAAATGCTAGAAAGCTAATGATGTCTAGGTTAACCTAATAATTTGAGCTTTCATTTTAAGGACATTGGGAATGTTTTAAATCAAGTTAAGTGGGAATAATGATAATTATACTAATTATATGAATTGAAATAACCCAATAATTAAGTTAAATAATTAATAAACATATTTTAAGTTTAATAAATAAATAAATCATAAACTGATAATGATAAATCATTAATAACTATTTTGGGCATTATTTAATGAAGATAAAGAATAAATATTTGTTAATTTGGGGTGCTAGAGAGTTGGCTCAGTGGATAAGAGCAGTGGTTGTTCTTCCAGAAAACCAGGTTTCAATTCCCAGCACCCACATGACACCTCACATCTGTCTGTAACTCCAGTTCTAGCAAACCTATCACCTTCACATCAATGTACATAAAATAAAGTTAGGTTTAAAAAAAAAAAGATTTGTTAATTTGATTGGTAGGAGAGTTATAAGAATTACAGTGCATCTTATAGTTGGCTAAACAGAGTCCAGTAGATATGAAACAACATATCCTAGAAGTATCATAAGAAGAAGAGTTGGAAAATATTTTATATATTTAACTATTATATTTAATAACTTTGCTTGTGCAAAAAATTAGATATTTTCCTCACTATTCTGGTTAAGGTTTGTTTTTTTTGGTCATTATTAATGAAATGAAGTAACAACACTAGAGAAAATAAGGGGAAGTGGATGCTTTAAAAACAGAGACAAAATATGTGTTGTGGCACTGTGTTTAATATTGTAAATACCAAGATGTTATAAGCTCCTACATGAACAAATAGATTGTTCTAATGAAAAATAATAATAAGTAGGAGTTACCAATTAACTAGATGAAGGGGAAGAGGTTATGTATGCTTTCTACTTTAATGACTTAAAATTTAAAGTAGATGCAAAAATAGTTTTGATATTTTTTATAATGTTTTTAGTTCCCTCTGATACTCTTATTAAAAATGCTGCAGTTATGCTTTTAATTCTCTCTAACTTTACTATTGTAGCAGCATATTTTATATAATAACATTCTTAATACTTGATCAAATGCCATCCATTCTGAGAAAGAACAAACAAGTTAAGTTTTTTTTCTTGATTTTAAACTCTGTAACTTAGAAACTTTTATTGCTTGAATGAGTGAATTACATAAAAAGATGAAGAATCTAAAATCATAAAGCTTTCATGAGTTTTTCAAATGTCCTAAATCAATGTAGAGCAATCAAGACAACTCAACTATAAAAATGAATGTTGTGCAGCCTTGACTTGATTTTATTTTGGTAGTAAAGTTCATTGATTGACATTTGAAAAATGTTGTATTCAATACTTATCCTCCCGAGAGAATATGGAATAGTCACAAATCCAATAATTCCCATCTGCACATAAATGAACTATCATTTCAAATTTACCTACTTAAGTTTTCATTTTGATCTGACATTAATTTGATTATGGGAGAGGGTATTCATTTGAATAAAGTAATATGCAATTCTTAACATTAATTCACCTTATTTTTGTTCCTTTAAAACTTGACAACAATAAAGCAGATATTTAGAGAAAATTTGCAATTTCATAGCCATGTTTAAGATAGTAGGTATACCAAAATCAATCATCTCTCATCACCACCTAATGTTTCTATTGTGAAAGGAAGGGGTGTATTTGGGCACAAATGAAGCTACAAAGCAGTAGCTTTAATCCCAAAGATACCTTGTGTGACCAGAGAAGGTTTGCATCCTTTTCTGTTCTATATGTGTTTATCTTGATGGTAATGCTAAGCTATAATGGAGGGCATGCCCTGTTTACCATTTCAAAAACATTTTTCTGTTTATAAGTTTTTGTTAGAATGTGAGAAATAATTATTTACAAAAATTTATCCATATTCCATTTTAATTACTGGTGAATATAATCTTCTTTTAATTTTATAAAAACTGTTTGGAGCAGGGTATTGAATTATTGATGAATCTAGTCTATGTGTGAAAAAATGGAATTTATCTGATATCCCTAACATCTCTGTGATTACAAAATGAGAGAATGGTCCAGACTGCATAATCAGGTCTTACTATTATTAACAAACAATATTGCATAAAAATCCAAAATTTGTAGTATTAGTTTCAAGTTCATTGAGGATTAAGGAGAAATAGAAATTTGAAATAATTTCTTATACTTTGTTAGGACTGGGAGATTCTACAAGTTAGCTTCTTGAATCTTAAAAATTGACTTAGGAGACCTTAAACCATTACTGTTTACTCATGTAATTGATTAAGAATAAATTTAGAGTTAATAGGCAGATGCTAATATTAAAATGGATGTTATAAAAACAAAAGTGGGAGAAGGAGCTGCGTTCAATAATTTTATGTAACATTGTCTACATCTCTCCATAAAATTCACAGTTATTCACTGAAGAATATTAAATCAGTAAAGATAAAAAGTAAAACTTCACTAATGGATTAAATATAATCCATCTTTTCAATTCCTTATTAACATACAATTTTCTAAAGAATATCAAAATTTTACACAATAGAGTTGCTAATGTGAGATATATTCTGATTTAATTTCTTACTTCAGAACTATGCAGGAATCTATCCAATCTTTGTAGTTCAAATAAAAGTTTTTGAATATGCTAGCTGTTAAAATAGCATTTTGTACAAAGACAGACATGTTACTATGTTTAAAAAGATTGTCTTAAAAGATGTAAGATATGACACATTACCAAATAATATGAGACATATAGAAAAATACACACGAGCACTTTAGTGTAACAAATTAAACAGTTTCTATAAATCTTCATCAAAGAGAGAAGACTTATTATAAAATAAATATTGCTTAAAGTAGGAAGTATATAACTATTATAATCAGATTTAGAATGACACTATGACAAAAATGTGTATGTAACATATGGTCATGACAGACAGATGGGGGGCATAATGAAATACAAATGGAATACAATGGAGCAGAAAAATCAAATCAAATGTTGAAACATATGTAATGATTAAAAATAAAAAACTGTAATGAATTCAGTTAGAACAATTAATTTAATATATCTTAATATATTAATACATCAGAATATCTTAATGAGGGGGTTGTATAGTGTCTGTCAATCATTTGGAGAATAGAGATTCACCAAAAATATGTAAAATAAAATGAATTTGCTTAAGTACACTTGAAGACACAGAATTACCTGTGCTGGTTTCAATTTTCTCCGCAGTCCATTACATAGAAGTCTCTCTTAAGGAGAAGTTGTTGACATAGTGTTGTTGGCACAGCAGTGTTGGCACAGTATGCTACACGGAATGGCTAAGAGCAAGTAGAATGGACTTGCAGTTGGACTTTTTTTTGGCCTATGACTGTTAATTGTTAATTATTTTTAAAAAAATTTAAAATCATTATTTTTGTTATAAATTTATTTAGGTGTAAACAGAAAAATGTATCAATTTTGGTAAGATTATGACATTAAACTTTTTTCTTCTAATTACTCTTACATATTTTTATTAGCAAAAGTATGTTCAGAAGAGCTTTGCTTCAGCTTTCTTTCTTTCTTTTTTACAACTGCATTGTACACGAAACATAAGCTCTGCACATCTAAATCTTAGATAATTAAGTACTGGCCTAGTAAAAACAACAATAATATCCCAATAGATATCTATTTTCACTTGTGGAATATATTCTCATATTTTAACAACTAACAAGAGAAATGATTTAAGAAGAACACAAAGGGACTAAGAATGGCAGTTATCACAGTCACCAAAGTAATTGCACATGATGCAAAATCACTTGAAGTTAATATAAAAATGTCTAGTGAGTGCTTGTCTGTAGCCTTAACTGAGTTTGATGGGGTGCATGATGTAAAAACGCCAAATGATAAATATATATGTATAAAATCATAAAAAGAAACTCCTCTTTCTTCCTTAATTAAAAATCTATTGTTAGTAAGTGATGCCAGCATTTCTCACCCATATCTGTGTGGATTCTGACTTTTCCTGAGCCATGATTCACCAATCAAGATGAAGATATTGATCTGCAGTTATGGTAAAACACCATTTTGTGTATTTTTAAAATGAGAAGTGGCCTCAATTCCATAGAGGCTACTCTGGCAAATAAAAATAATCTTGAAAATTCAAGCCTTGTTCTGTGTAAATTTAAGTAAGTTCCTGAGAATTTTATCTTGAGAAATTTTTGAAATTTGCAAAAATTTTCGATAGTATATAATGAGCTAAAATATGTTTCTCATAAAAATTACATTAGAACTAAATCCTCACAACAAAATGGCTAACACATTTTCCTTTAACTTTGTAAGGAAGAGTGGCTTCCCAATAACAAAATATTTCCCACCAAAACTTCATTGTTTAAGCCCACTTCCATGCTCCTTTGTGGTATAGGCTCATTTTCTTTTTTCCAATCATCCTTTTAAGTCTTTCCTTCTATTCCATATCCATCCTTTTGTGACTCTCTCCAGTCATACAGAGCTGTTACTTACCAGGCACCCCACAATTCTTACAATGATGTGGGACCTAGGAAGGCTGCATGTAGCCTTTTTCTTCTTCTCCATTCTAGTGTTTCTAGATTGTTCTTAAATCCGGCACTACCTGTATTCCTTCCTTGCAGCCTATATCCATGCACTTAAGTACTCAACCTCTTGGAGGAGCTCCAGGGTCTCTCTCTCTCTCATTAATGATGCTGAAATGTACTCTACACACTACCAGAGGAGAAAGACACCCACACCTAGTGACACACTCTGCTACATAGCAAACATCCTGTAAAATATATTTTTGAAATAGCTGCACAAATGTTAAGGGAGTAACCAAACATTTCTTGATTACATTTAGATCCCACTCAATGAGATGAAGCCAATATCAGTAAAAATGGCTAATCCATGAGACTAAACAAATAATGGGCCTAAGGAAAAACTACTCCTATTATTACTATTAAAGGAACACAGGCTAATAAATCCCAATGTTGTGTAGCTATATCCATACTTTAGAACAATGCTCAACTCTCAAAACAGAATAAGTTCTTATAGTAGATGATAGTCAGACAGAGATTCACAACTGCAAAATGTTAAAAAACAAAACAAAACAGAATTCAGAGTACTCACTCTAAAATAGGATGAATTTATCAAATCTCTTTACATAAGATTCAGTGATCTATGCAGCAAAGAATGTAGAATGATTATAAGAGCCAAAGGGGAAAGTGATTCTAATAACACAGAATCTTAGAAACATAATAAGACTGAATGAAATAAAAACTGATTGAGACTAGAATAGCACACAAATGGCATGCCCAGGTCCAAACAAGAAAATATCCCAACATGGAGAATTACAAACAAAATCCTGTTCATAATTACAAAGTTATGATTAACCGATACATGTTGAATAAGGAAAAATCAGTTTTTTCCCCCATGGAGTAGCACCAGGTATATCAAACATGTTTCATGAAAGTTATATTCTCTTAAGAAGATACTCACTATAAAACATACTCTATATTTTTGTTTGATTTTTTTGTTTTGATATTTTTGTCTTATTGGGAATTTTTTAAGTATGAAGGAGTTTGTGTGTGTTTTACAGATTAAAAATAAACATTATAATATGTGTGCATAAGAAGGTGAGGAGGATCTGGGAGATGAGTGGTAGGATAAAATATGGCCAAAGTGTATTTAATAAAAACTTAGTTAAAAAATAGATAAATAACCATGGAAAAACAGATGAGAAGATGGCACAACTTGACCCTAGAGACTATATCCCAGCCCCACAAGATCCCTAACCAAAAACATGGAAAAGGGGGAAAAAAACCAAAAATCTGTAATTCTACATGTTTTTTGAGAATCTATGCCCATGGCTTCCATTATCTCATACATGCTCCCTTAGCATATCAAATAGTAAACCAAACAAAGACACCTTGAATTAAAATAAAAAACAAACAATTGTAAATGTTACATTTTGGTACTTCAAGAAATTCTATTAAAGGCCAGTTTTATCTAAGAAATCCAAAGTCAGTAGCATAAACTTATGTGACAGTACACTTAGCAGTATAGAGGCTTGGGTAAGAAGATCCAGAGTTACAAGCCAGTCTGAGTTACAATAAGGAAAACTGTTTAAAAGAAATAAATAGAAAGTGAAGATAAAAAGGGAGAAGGGGAAAAGGATAATCAGAAAGGGAACAATACAATAACCTAAATTCTATCCCTATATCTAAAATTCCCAAAGGTAAATAAACTTTGTCCATTTTCTGTTATGTGGCATTCCTAAATAATACATTATGAACAGGGGCCAAGCCAAGAATCACTTACATAGGTACATTGCTATTCTCTATAGTGCTTCTTGCTTTTGGTTTATACTTAAATAACTGATTAGTAGAACAAATAAGACTTTATTTTATTTTCATTGGTAGTTAAGAAGCATGCTGTTATTTTGCAAAAAATAAATAATTTCTTTAATGAAGGGTGAGGATTATACCTATCTGTGAGTATACAAACATATACTTTGAGTGGTTTTACAAATTATTCTGGTTTGTAAAGTAGTGAATATAGTTTCTCCTTCAATGTTCATGACTTCAATGCCTCTGAGTAGTTGGCTATGTTTCCAGAGAGAACAGAGGTTATCTCTAATGTTTGCAGTCCACTAATGCACCTTTAGTTCAATCACCACAAACACTGATTACATAAACATGAGCTGAAGAAAGAGGACACCAATAGACATGTAAAAGTGGATGGGGAAAGAGCAAATGACCTCAAATCTAAAGAAAGTATTACATGCATCTAAGGAATGCTGAGGGCGGGAGAACTAGTATTCAATGGGGAAGAACATACCAATTGGTTATCCAATGCCATATTTTCAGACCTTAATACATAAAGGTAATGCCCTATAGATTGAGCAGATTGTATTTAAGACTATATGCCCACACATATACATAAATACATATAACAACAATGAAAGCTGAAAAAGACAATCATTTGAAAGAGAGCAAAATGAGATACATGGAAGGGTTAAAGGGAGGAAAAGAAACAGATAAAAGTTTTAATCACCAAAAATGAAATAGGCATGACATAACAAAAAGTACTAGATATAGTCTCCTTCTCTCTCTAACTTGCTTATTTTTTTTTTTGTTTGATAAATCGATGTGCTTAGGTAAATTTCATCAACAATTTTGAGAGAAAGGAACTTTCATTAATCATTAATTATTAATCATAACAATAAACAGAATCCTTGAAATATCTCAGGATAACAGCCTTTTCTGTGTGTAGTTACAGCAATACCTGAACATCCCCATTCATTACATACTGGGCTTCCATAGGTGGGTGATTATCAGTTAGTCTATGAATAATTTATTTGTTGTAATATCCACCATCTAATTTTTTGCTTTGCCTATTTTATTTCCCTAATTCCAAAAGATGTTTAATAAACTTTATTAGAAAAAAACTTGTATAGAAATATTACATGCCAAAATTAATCACACACAAATTCTATGAATTTCAATTATTAGTGTTAGAACAAACATTCTGAGGATGTCAAGCTTCATACTGGGATTTGCATTACCACAGCTGATATAATTTTATACATTTACTCATCAACCAAAATGAAAAAAAAAATAGACTTAAAGCTGGAAACATAAGCTTCATATTCTCTTTCATAACTTAGTTCAATTAGTGACACTCAGTATTTCCTGGTAAACATAAATTAAAAATACTTTAAGATACCATTTGAGTCACTCAGAAGTTATCTCATCAATAAGTCTGTTAAAAAATGTTGGAAAAAGAGTAGGAAATTGGTGGCTGAGTAGCTGAAAATTAATGTAGCTATTGCATAAACAAGTTTAGAGATCTCTAAAAAAAAAATAAAACTAATATTTGACCCAGGTATTTCACTCATAAGCATTTACCCAGACTAGCTTTTGAGAACTACCTCAAGCTGAATTGCTTGTCTAGCCTTAATACAAGAAGAGTTTACTCCTAACATGACTTGATATACCATGTTTTGTTCATACCCATAAGCCTGTCCCTTTCTGAACATAAACAGAGGAAGAGTAGATTTGGAGCAAGGGTGTTGTAATTGGTTCCAGCCCAGACTTTCTGGGCCTGGCCTCAAGATTTGGACCCACAGTCCCACAGAATAACACAGATGCTTGCATTATCTTTTACACTGATTTACCTAGGGCTCAGCCATATTCATTCTAACTCCTTCATCTGAACTAGCCCATCTTGTTCAGCCATGTGACTCAGTACCTTTTCTCAGAACAGCATTTCCTCTGCATCTCCTGGCAGCTCCAGAGACTCTGGCATTTGTGTCTGGCTTCTGTGTTGTCTCTGAGATGTTCCCAAGTTTTCTTAGCCTGGTAGCCCTGTCCACACTTCCTGTTGGCCTTTGGCCAATCAGCTTTTATTAAACCCATAGGCAGGACAAATATTTACATTATCAGCATAATTCCACTACATAAGGGAGCAGGAGAAGAAAATGGGGGATGGTTTATATGTAAAAAAAGGATTTAAAATAAATAAACAAAATACAAAACTAATTATGCTGTTAGAGGGTCATTGCTTAAAATAAATTTTCAACATCCAGGTTGTAGAAAAGAATTCTGTTTTTCATTCAATCAATGTTTTTGTTATAGCTGTTCAAAATTGGCAAAATATTATTAAGAAATTAGAAGCCTATGGAAATTTTCTGAGATTTCCTTACATCTATCTAGTCATGCATCTATCTATGCAACTTGACATTTCTAAAGAAATAAACTCATAAAATATTAAGTAGTTCAATAAGTATTTTTAAAGATAAAAATCATTGGGTAAGATATTTTGTAATTAGTATCTTCTATTTTTAATCCACAAAATATAGATTCTACATTCTTTCTTTTATTTTTCCTTAAGATTTGAGTTTTGTTTTTTTATAAAGAGTTGAAATGTGTGCCACCATCTCTCACTGACTTCCCTTTTGTCTGAAACTCTCTTTTCCTCCACTAATTTTCATAATTTTTATCTTCTTTGTGTGAGTAACTACTGAGTTTATTGTAGTATCTTACTCTTATGGTACAGGTGATCTTGGGAGAAAGGTACCATTTTTAGTAATTACATTAGTCTTCCAGTGAATGTTAACAATAATCTCTCAGATTTAAGATTTCTAACAGTACAATTAAACATATTTGAACATACTATAGGAATAAAAAATTGTTAATGACAGGTAAAATAAATTAGTTTGAAAAATAAAAATGGTATAAAATAAATGTAAATCTGCATAAACTTAGATGTGAATGTGATTACAAATGAGTCTCTATTGAGTTCAGTAGTTTCCTAACCAGCTTCATATTTAGAATTCTCTGCAGATTTTTATCAAAGGAGATAGCTGGAAGAGAATATATAAAAGAGCAGGCACAGATCAAAAAATTACTGAAAGGAAAGATCTCATAGTAACTGTTATAATCAGTCATGATTGGAGACAAAGCTCAAATTACAAATAGTAAACACATGAGCTAGATATATTAGCTTATCTGTTTTTATCTGTTAGCATTTAGAAAAAATCTTGAAAATGTCCTCAGTTTTTCAAATATTCCAACACAAGTAAACTTATTATTGTCATTGTTCTATGTAACCCAGATATCACAGTGAAAAGGTACTAAGAATGGAGGTGGAAATAAAAGATTTGGTGTTTACGTTCCTCTTTTCTTTAGCTTAGTAATGTATTTTGATTATATAGATGTGATGCATAGAGATAAATGTACAGTAAACACATGCATACAATAAAATTAAATATAGGTAAACTCTGAATTCATTTTGAGTCTATAGTATACTACAATTCTGCCACATTGAACCTCTTAATTTATGTGTCACATAAACAAAAATGTGAGGGCCACTGCATATTTCTTTGTTCTGGTTTCCTTTCCTGCCGCTTGTAGGGCCATATACTTAAGAAAACTCAGATTGAGAATTACTTACCTGCCCATATAGAAGAATCATATGTGTCAATAATGTAGCTTATATTTGGTAACTGGAATTATCCTTTTTTCCACAGATGATAGTCGTTCACTTTGAAGCCCAACAAGTTACATGGAGATGTGATAACCCTAAGATCTATTCTGAAATAGAAATCAAATGCATTTTATATAAACTGTTTCACCTAGTTACAGGGTATTTTGTGACAGAAGAATTGGATGAGCTTTCTTTGTTTTTAAATAATTAGAAATCTTTAACTAGTTGGCATAATATTATATCACTGTTGCTTTTGTTACATGGGAGGAGAATGACAGAGCCACAGCAGACTTATAAAGTGTGAGGGCTGTGGCTCTTAGTGTACAACAAAACAAATTTTATTAATTAAAAAAATTGATATGTCTTCCATGAAAATTAGTCCAAATATCAATCATATTTTAATTGCATTATTTAAGTAAAATCTACAAATTCTCATAGAAGTTTACCTGGAGAAAGAATAAAGACAATATTTTGTTGTTAATTTTATTACCAATGTTTAACTTGAGAGTCACCAATTATTGTAAAAGAGTATGTTTATCATTGATGGTTTTATTACATAGAAATCTAAAAGAGTGTAAAATGGTAGAAACAGAGTAAGAAAAAAGGCTCAGCAATTATGGGCCCTGGATGCTGTTGCAGAAGGCTTGGGTTGATTTCCAGAACCCATATGTCAGCTTACAACCAGCTTTAACATAAGATTGATGGGAAGATGTTTTCTTCAGATCTTCAATGCCATCAGTCACATACATTGTGTACATACATGAATAAAAGGAAAACAGTTACACACAGAAAATTAAATACTATATAAAATTAAATGCAGAAAAAATATATAATGTTTATATTCAATTTAGTTTTGAAGTCAGGTCTGTAGAAAGCAAATATATCTCAGTTTATCCATAAATAGGTTTCCTCTTCACTAAGCATAATAAATAAATGACTGGTATTTGTGTGTAATTGGAATATAATCTCAGACTTGATTATTTCTACTCAACTTATTACATCATGCTATCAACCCTAAATTGATGCATATTCTAATGAATGATATAGATATTTCTTTTATATTGTTACATAATTTTAGGATAAAACTACAAGCTTTCATTTAATTGAGTACATAACACCTACCAATTGAATTTACAATAATCAAAACGTTTCAATTTGATATTTAAAATTACTTAGAAGGTATGCCCAGTTTTTGTTATACAGATAAAGCTGGTGATCACAGAGATGCTTTTCTCCAATATATCTCTATGTCACACTGTAAACACAGCATGTAAGGCACATGGATGACAAGTTCTTGGCAATTATTATAGTATGCAGTTCCTATTTCAGTTGTGTCAAGTTTTCATAAATAAATATTTTATAAACCTTCAATATAAAATTCCTATTGTTATTCCATGGGGATGCTCCACTCTTTCTTTTTAAAAAATATATTTTTGGTGTGAATCAAAAACAGAGAAAGAAAACTTTTGAACTCACTATAAAGTAGTTGTACAATTTATGCCTGTTGTATATGTGTTCCTTTTAATTATTTCTTATGAAAATAACTTACTAAAATGTTTATATTTCATTAAAATATTTAAGTATTTTTACTACTGTCAAATTTCTTGATTTTCTTTTGAAATAATATTCTAAATAACTACCTAAGAATTTTATAAACTGCATTTTGATTATATTTATATCATATACATTACAGATTCACAATTTTTATGTGTACTCACCATCTGGAAACAAACAGAAACAAATCACTATCATCCTAACCAAAATACATATATATCAAGTTCGGTTCATGCTGCCCAAATATTCTAGAAACTAGTATCTACCTTAGAGAGTAATCCTCCTACAAATGAATTATACCTTTAAAAAAAGTTTCATTAGCATTTCCATCAGCTATAAATTGTCAATAGTTTCTCTGTAACAGGCAAGACATATGTCCATCTCCCCTCATCCATACTCGTATTTTGTCTGGCTGGAGCTTGCACATTTTATCATGATTACTGAGAGTCATGTGTACAATTTTTCTATTGTGCATATAAGTTTGCTCTATATCTTTGTCATCATCTATCACCTCTGGCTTTTCCATCTTTCTGCCTGTTCTTCTGAAATAATTCCAGAGTCTTTAGGTATGATATGTAATACGAATGTCCTATTTAGGATTGGACACAACATGATTTCTTGTTCTCTGCACCTTGGTTACCCCTGGAACTTGATGGTAAGACCCTATTACTGATACCACATCCTTGAGTCATAAAACAAAAATTTTACCCAGAAGTGTCAGTGCTATTGGTAAGCATTAAGAGTCAATAAAGAACATAAAAGATAACCCTTTGGCATCAGAAAATACCTTGAGGAGTCTCTTGCAGCCTGAATTGTTTTTGATTCAATTATTACCTGTTCACCATGGGGAAAACTCCTCCATAAGTCAATTAAAGGACTTAATGCCTATTGCAAATAAAATATAATAAATTAAAATTAAAAAGCAAACAAACTAAACCATACTTCTCTTAACAATAAATCAGATTTAAAGGATAAAACAAAAATGGAGAAAGCACCGTGTGAATATATATTTGGCAGACTTCTATAAATGTTCAAAGACCAAAGCTAAAAGTACAAAGAAATGCCATTGTAATTAAAAGTCCTTATAGATTCAGAGGCAGATGTAAACATGGCTGAACCTGAACCTTGGCATTCAAATCAGACTTTTCAGGATGGAAATGTTCAGCTTTTAAGCATTGGAACTTTATCTGAGGTGTAAGAGAAACTGGGATTGGTCAAATGTATAGAGTCATGAGCCAGAGAAGAAAATTAAAGCCATATGTGACTAATGTTATAGCAATGAAATACCCAGTTTATTCATCCTCCAATCTCAGAAACAAACCATAAACTAACATGTTTCTGGGGCAAATATTTGAGGGTATTATAAAAAAAAGCAGTCACAAACCATTCTATTTGTACAAACACAGGATTCACCAGCTGTTGGTTTTCCCAAAGTATCAACAGCACTATCTTTAAAGTGATTGACTGACTAACATGCCTGGGTAGAAAGGTGGTTTTGACAACAGAATAATTTCTGGCATTGAAGATGTGATATAGGAGCAGCTAAATGCTCAACATTGAAATTTTTCAGTATTTGCTATTTAAAATTCTGAAAATGGAGAACTATTAATAAGGTGATTCAGCCAATGGGCACTTTACAACCTTGAATTCCCCTGACTTCTCTATTTTTAAAGGATATTCTGGTATACTTATTAATTTAATAGACTATTTCTTTGTTATAATTTTATGAGAAAAGTATAAAAATTGCATTTGTAGCACCTACTTGTAATAATTGTCAACTTCTGAAGATATATCACTGGAAGGTTCTCCCACAAGGTATGATAAACAACCCTATCCTGTGCCAATACTTTGTATGATAACATTTGGAAATGATTCATGTACAATTTCCTCAATCTAAAATTAACCATTATATGGACGATATCTTAGTAGTTAATTCAAATGTAGATATTTAAAGAAAAATGTTTGAAGAAATAAAGATAATTTTGCTTTTTTGGGGGATTACAAGTTTCTCCTGAAAGAAATACATAAAAGATTTGATTAATTATTTAGGTTGTAAAATAGGTTTACAATAAATTCAACCCTGGAAGGTACAAATCATGAGATATCAATCACTGACTCTTAATGATTTTCTAAAATTGTTGGGAGATATTAATTGGCTGTAGCCAACAATGAAATTAATAACACAAATAAGTAATTTATTTCAGGCTTTACAAGTTGATGAGAATTTAAGTAGGCAAAAAGATTATAGGGTGTACTTGTAGATCATTTGAATCCAGAGATTGATTGGAATCTAGTTATTTAACCTTCTACACATTTCTGTATAAGAATTCTGGGAAAGGATCTTCATTCTTATGGTTTTCTGTTCTCCCTGCTGTGATTAAGCTACAGACAGCAACCTAAAGAAGGTAAGAGTACTTTCAAAGTTTTGAAGGATACAATTCATCATGAAAGGCCCAGGCTAGCACCTCGGAAAAACACTCCTGAGGAAGTCAAGACACTGAATTGGGATGAAACAATTGAAATCATTGGGCTATTTCTGGGCAATAGGTGAACAAACCTAGACTACTGATACTCTTCTTCTGGTGGGTTCATTTTCTTTGTCTTTTTTTTTTTCCTGGAGGAGGGGGGCGTTGAGACAGGGTCTCTCTAGTAGACATGGTTGTCCTGAGACTCCCACTGGAGATCTGGATGGCCTCCAACTCAAAAGATTGACTTGCCTCTGCCTCCTGTTGCTGATGTACCATCACTATCACCGCCAAGTTAATTTTCTTTTATGAAAAGAAACCAGACTCAATGTATGAAGACAGGCAAGAGAAGGCATTCATGTATTTCTCTAAACTTCTCAGCTTCCATTTGATGTTTTGCATCCAAAATGCTTTGTCTTTGGAAAAACAAAGAAAAGCAACATTTTGTTTTAGAAAACTACTAGATTTTCCAATTGTTCACAATGTTCAAGGACCTCAAACACAAAAGAAATATCCCATAGGACAGGAATACCCAAGACAACGGGGCAGCAGGACCAGCAGATCAAAGTCATTCTAGCTAATTCAGAGCCAGCCAGGTCCAGCAAGGCCTGCAGAGCAGAAACCTGGATACAAAGATGGAGGTTGGGAGTGAAAGCAAAGAGCACTATTTGGTCGGCCACCTTGACCCATGAGCACCTGCCTTGGTCCCATTGTTGGTGCAGGGTTCTAGAGGCCGGCTTTGCAGCAGGTCATTTCCATGGCGGTGGGGGTTGTTGTAGCCAGGTTACCGGGTACACTTCCCACAACTCTGGGAAGCCTTCTAACGCTGTATGAGCTCTATTCCTGTGCTCCTGGTGCTGGCCGACGGGCCCCACGCAGCCCCAGCCAGTCCTCGCCTGACAGAGCCTAACTCTTACGGACAGCTAAGGAACCCAGGGCTCCAGGTCGGACGCGGCCTGCAGGCGTGTGCGGTGCTCCAGGCAGACACCTGCCCCTGAAGTTCTGTTTTGTTTTTTATGTGGTTAGAGCGCGGTACCCCAACCTTGGACTTGGGCTTTCCTGCCCGCTGGAAGTCAAAGAGAAAAATAGTGGGCGTGGACGAAAGTACAGAGGCATAGCCACCTCAGTTTAGGGTTAGCAGAGCAGACTTAAGCTCGGTGTCCTTAAATACCCAAGTCCCGGCACATGATGATTGGCCTGCACCCGCCCAGCTCAAGCTCTGGCAATGTGCTCTCCACCTGCTTCATAGTTCTTTCTTCTGCCTCTTCCTCCCTCCCCACTCCTCCTTTTCTTAGATGTTCTCTTGGGGAAAAATAAAAAATTAAAAAAGGAGCCCGTTTTCTGCTGTTGTGAGCACAAATCAGTCTCTCTCTCTCTCTCTCTCTCTCTCTCTCTCTCTCTCTCTCTCTCTCTCTCTCTCTGTTTTTCTCTCTCCTCCCACCCTCCCCCCCCAATCTGAAATAGATTAGAGGCCACATTAATGATGTTTACAAGCGCCTTGCTTTCCATTAACACTCCCACCCACTACTTGAGAGACAGAGGCGGGCCACTGAGTTTAAAACCACTCTGTGGTGAATATATATATATATATATATGAAGGAGACTGAGGCAGAAGGTCAGCTGTCCAATGGTACTGAAAAATTAAAAATTCTCAATTTTCGTTAAAAACAAGCAAAAAAATTCTAATTAATAGAGAAAATAATATTTTAGAACGGATATTTTTACTACACAATCCTCAAAAAATTTAAAGATCTATGCAGAAAAGATTTTCAAGTTGATTCTAAAAGAAAAGTTAAGACTTCATCAATAGTAGTAATAGATTCAGCAGAAATTATAGTATCTTTAACTAGTGCTTAAATTGTCTCTTTATGGACCCAAAATTGATCATTGACTAAGATCTTGCAGCAACTTTTTAGAGAAATTAACAGAAAATATCCCCAAAGCAAGAACGTTTAATTCATAAAGCAAACAAACAAAAAACTTGAATACTTTCTCACATTGTATGGGGAACACCAATATCTGGAACCTCTATATTCTATTCTGATGTAATAAATCAGCAAAGGCAAGAAATTTTAGTAAAATGGTTCAAAACTGTTCAAAAAGTTAAAAA
This sequence comes from Sigmodon hispidus, assembly GCA_004025045.1. NCBI lineage: Eukaryota > Metazoa > Chordata > Mammalia > Rodentia > Cricetidae > Sigmodon > Sigmodon hispidus. The sequence continues at coordinate 22,394 of PVIH01006386.1, forward strand.
ACAAGTCAGAATAATATGTGATTCTCATTGTATAGATGTATTTTTTTTACAAACTAAATATAGTTGCAGATTCTCACTATGAAGAAAGAGTTGTTTTACACATTGACACCACTGAACTTATTCCTAATCATTCATAATTAAATTTGTTGTTGATATGAATAGAGAAAACAGAGGAAATAGCTAGTAAAAGGAATCATTATATATGCACATACATACATACATACATAATACATATATCACATATATCAGATCCCATATGGGCCTGACAGGTACTCTCAGACAAGGCAATGATGAAATTATCAGTTATCAGTAAGAAATTTGCTGGAGGAGTCAAAATTTTATACAAAACACCATGTGAATAGCAAGAGTTGAAAAGGAGATTTTTGACCACTTGGAATGTCAAGAAAATTATAAGAAAATGTTGTAATTGTTTCTTGTGTAACCAAACTCCAATACCAGTGGGAAGAAACACAAAGGGTACTCAACAAAATAAAATTTGGCAAATGAAATCATTTTATTTTGTAAAGTTTGGAAAAATAAAATATGTACATGATACCATAGATACATATTCTGAATTTAGGTCAGCAACTGATTAGGAAAAGGCTTGTTCTGTAGTTACACATTTGTTAGATGTTATTGACAACATGAGGACACCATTACAAATTAAGACTGACAACACTGTGGTAATTGTCTCAAGTAAAATGAAGATGTTTTTCTTATTACAGCATAAAACATATTACAGGTATACCATGCAATTCAACAGGGCAAGCAGTTATAGAAAGATTTAATTGAAAACTTAAACATATGCTTAATAAACAAAAATGAGTAATAAAGATCCCCTGAGATTAATTGCATAATTCCTTATTAAGTTTAAGTTATTTAAATTCTGATAAGGAAGAAAGAACACATGAAGAGAGAGACTAAACCACAGTTAAAAATACTAATGAATTAAATCAGTCTATGTACTTTAAAGATGTGTTGACTTCAGAATAGAAATCACACTATGTCTTATATTCAGTAAGAGGTTTTGTTTTTGTTTCCACAATGGAAGAAAATATAGGAATACTATTGTAACTGACAAAGATAAGTTCTAAACAAGAAAGACCTCATGATAATAAAAGGCTATAGTTCATCAAACTGCATGACATTTCAATATAAACTAGCTTATAACACTTAAAAATGCATACTATATTATCAGATATAAATTGCTTTTATTATTATAAATGAAGTCTCATTTTTTTAATCCATGTATTCCAATGTTCAAACTCCCTTCCCTGCTCCTGCCCCTTCCAGTCACTGTCTCTTCTCCCCATCTCCTTATCTCCTCCCAAGCAAGGGCAGGAGATCCCAAGATCCCAAGGTGATTTAGTTCAGCATCCATTCCAGGCAGAACCACTTTCCTTTTCACAACATCAAGTATAGGTCAGGTGTTTCTCTGGAGAGAAAGGTCTCCAAGGTGCCCGTCCCAGGAACTTGAGATCCAAAACTGTTCAGTGGTTGTGGTTTGCAGGTTGGACATGCATTGTTTTTGTTTAAAGTCCACTAATGTGTGAGCATCTCCTGCTTATTTTACTGGGTTTGAGATACCTCTCACAGTAAGATATTCTCCAGATCCAAAAATTTGCCTGCAAATTTTAGGATATAATTTTTTTTTTTTTTTACTACTGCTGAGGAGTACTCCATTGTATAGATGCACCAAAGTTTGTTAATCCAATCTTCAGTTGAGGGGCATCTAGGTTGTTTCCAGGTTATTGCTATTATGAACAATGCTACTATAAACATAGTTTAGCTAATGCCTTTTGAGTGTGAATGTGCATCTTTAAGGTATATGCCCAGTAGTGGTATTGCTGGATCCTTGGGGAGACTGATACCCAGTTTTCTAAGAAACTCCCATACTGCATGTCAGAGCTTACACACCCACCTAAAATAGAGAAGTGTTTCCCTTGCTGTGCAACCTCTCCAGCATTGCCTGTGTTCTGTGTCTTTTATCTGAGCCAATCTGACAGGTGTCAGATGGTATCTCAAAGTTGTTCTGACTTGCATTTCTCTGATGGCTAAAGATGCTGAGCACTTCTTCAAGTGCCTTCCAGCTGTTTGTAATTCTTCTGCTGAGAATTCCCTTTTTAGTTCTGAATCTCATTTTTTGATTGAGTTATTCAAGGCTTTGGGCTTTAGTTTCTTGAGTTCTCTATATATTTTAGAGATCAGTCCTCTATCACTTGTAGAGTGGGTGAAAATCTTTTCCCATTCTGTAGGCTGTTGTTCTGTCTTATTGACAGTGTCCTTGGCTTCTCATGTTCAGGAGATCTCACTTATTGTTATTCTTAGTGTATGTGCTACTGGTGTTATGGAAGTGGTCACCTGTGCTAATTCGATAGAGGGTATTTCCCACTTTCTTTTCTATCAAGTTCAGTGTGGCTGGGTTTCTGTTGAGGTATTTGATCCACTTGGATTTGAGTTTTATGCAGGGTGATAGGCTTGGATCTATTTGCATTTTTCTACACACTATTATCTAGCTATGCCAACACCATATGTTAAAGATAACATCTTTTTTCCATTGAATATTTTGGGCCTCTTTGTCAAAGATCAGGTGTTCACAGGTTTTTGGGTTAATGTCAGCATTTTCAACTGGATTCCATTGATCCACAAGTCTGTTTTTATGTCAGTACCAGGCTGGTTTTAATACTGTAGTTCTATTGTATAACTTGAATTCAGGGATGGTGATGCCTCCCGAGGTTCTTTTGTTGAGCAAAATTGTTTTGACAATCCTGGCTTTCCTGTTATTCCAAATGAAATTGAGTATTGTTCTTATAGAGTAAAGGTCTATAAAAAATTGTGTTGGGATTTTGATGGGAAGTGCATTGAATCTGTAGATTGCTTTTGGTAGGATTGCCATTTTTCTATGTTTATCCTACCTATTCAGGAACATGGGAGATCTTTTGATCTTCTGGTATCCTGTTGAATTTCTTTCTTCAGTGATTTAAAGTTTTTGTCAAACATATCTGTTACTTCTTTGCTTATAGTTACTCCAAGGTATTTAATGCTATTTGCAGCTACTATAAAGGGTGATGTTTCACCTAGTTCTTTTCTAGTCCTTGTATTTTCAGTGTACAGGAGGGCTACTTATTTTTTTGAATTAATATTTTATCCTGCTACATTGCTGAAGGTGTTTATCAGCTCTACAATTTCCTTGGTACAATTTTATAGGTCACTTTTGTACACAATCTTATCATCTGCAAATACAGATAGTTTCACTTCTCCTTTTTGATTTGTATCCCTTTAATTTCCTTGTGTTCTTTTATTATTTTAGAAAAACTTTGAGAACTATATTGAATAGATAAGGGGAGAGCAAACAGACTTGTCTAGTTCCTGATTTTAGTGGGATTGCTTTGAGTTTTTCTCCAGTAAGTTTGATGGTGGATGTCAGCTTCTTGTAAATTGCCTTTATTGTATTGAGATATTTTCCCTGTATTCTTGATCCCTCCAGAGTTTTTATAATAAAGGACTGTTGGATTTTGTCAAAGGCTTTTTCAGCATCTAAGGATATGATCATGTGCTTTTTTTCCCCTTTACTTTGTTTATATGACGGATGATGTTCACAGTTTTTCATATATTGAACTATCCCTGCATTTCTGGGATGAAGCCTAGTTAGACATGGTGGATAATATTTTTTATATATTGTTGAATACGGTTTGCCAAAATATTGTTGAGAATTTTAGCATCAATATTCATGCGGGAAATTGGTCTGTAATTCTCCTTTTTTGTTGTGTCTCTGAGCGTCTTGGGTATTTGGGTAATTGTGGCCTCATTAAAGGAATTTAATAATATTCCTTCAGTTTCTACTGTGTGAAATATTTTGAGGTGTAACGGTAGTAAATCTTCTTTGAATGTCTGGTAGAATTCTGCATTGAAATCATATAAACTTGGGTTTTTTGTTTTTTGTTTTTTTAACTTGGGAGGCTTTTAATGACAGCTTCAAATTCCTTAAGGGTTATAGGTCTCTTTAGGTAACTAATCTGGTCTTCATTTAATTTTGGTAAATAGTACCTGTCCAAAATGCTGTCCATTTCTTCTAGGTTTTCCATTTTTGTGGAATATAAATTTTCAAAGTATGACCTGATGATTGTCTGGATTTCCTGGGGGATTGCTTTTTTGTTCCCCTTTTCTTTTCTGATTTGGATACTCACTTTGCTTTTTGGTTAGTTTGGATAAGAGTTTATCTATCTTTTTGACTTTCTCAAAGAATCAACTTTTTGATTCATTGATTTTTGTATTGTTCTCTTTGTTTCTATTGTACTAATTTCAGCTCTGAGTTTTATTATTTTTTGCTGTCTGCTCCTTTTCAGTGAATTTGTTTCTAATTGTCCTACAGACTTCAACTGAATTGTAAGGTTTCTTGAGTGAGATTTCTCTTGGTTTTAGTATAGACATATATTGCTATGAATTTTCCTGTTAACACTTCTATTCTGACCCATCAGTTTGGGTATGTTGTAGATTTATTTTTATAAATTTCTAGAAAGTCTTTGATTTCTTTTTTAACTTCTTCCCTGATCAAAAGGTGGTTCAATGTAGAGATGTTCAGTTTTCATGAGTTTGTAATTTTTTCTATGGTTTTTGTTGTTGAATTCTAAATTTTGTTCATTGTGGTCTGATATGATACAAGAGGTTATTCCCGTTGTTTTGTATCTATTGATATTTGCCTGATGACCAAGTAAGAGGTCAATTTTAGGGAAAGTTTCTTGTGGTGCTGAGAAATACGTATATTCTTTTGTGTTTGGGTGGAAGCTTCTGTAAATATCTATTTAATCCATTTGCATCATAACCTCTGTTAGACCACTTATTTCTTTGTTGAGTCTCTGTCTAGTTGATCTATCCCAGGGTGAAAGTGGGGTATTGAAGTCTCTCTCTATTAGGGTGTGAGAACTGATGTGGGATTTGAGCTTTAGTAGTGTTTCTTTTATATAGATAGGTGCCCTTATATTAGGGGCATTGATATTCAGGGTCAAAATCTCATCTTGACCAATTTTTCCTGAGATGAATAAGTAATGTCCATCCCGGTCTCTTTTAATTGATATTATTTTGAAGTCTACTTTGTTTTATATTCGGATGGCAATACCAACTTGCTTCTAAGTGTCAATTGCTTGGAATTTATTTTCCCAACTCTTTACTCTGAGCCTGTGTTTCTCTTTAAGGTTGAGGTATGTTTCTTGTATGAAGCAAAAGGATGGCTTTTATTTTTGTATCCATTGTGTAGTGTGTGTCTTTTCAAAGATGAATTGAGTCTATTAATATTAAGGCATATTAGTGACCACTGATTTATTTCTTGTTATTTTTGTTGGTAGCTTGTATGTATTTCCTTTCTTTGGGCTTTTCTTCTGTGGGACTGTGTTTTCATAGGTGTATCTGGGATTCTTAGGTTGGAGTATTTCTTCTAATGCTTTCTGAAGGACCAGATTTGAGGAAAGGTAATGTTTAAATCTATGTTTGTCATGAAATATCTTGTTTACTCCATCTATTGTGACTGATTGTTTTGCTGGATATAGTAGTCTAGGTTGCCAGCCATGTTCATTTATTGTCTGTTTAACTTCTGACCAGGACCTTCTTGCTTACATTGTTTCTATTGAATAATCATGTGTTATTCTGTTGTGTCTGCCTTTATAGGTAAGTTGACCATTTTCTTTTGCAGCTCTTAAAATTTTTTCTCTGTTCTGTATGTTTTTTGGCTTGATTGTTATGTGGCAAGTGGACTTTGTGGGGGGCTGAAATCTATTTGATGTGCTGTATGTTTCTTGTATCTTTATTGGCACTTCTTTGTTTAGGTTTGGAAAGTTTCCATCTCTGATTTTATTGAAAGCATTTTCTGTCCCTTTGAGATGGTATTCTTCCCCTTCTTATATTCCTATTATTCTCAGATTAGGTCTTTTCATGATGTCCCAAATTTCCTGAACACTTTGTGTTAGGGTTTTTTCGGTTTTCGTGTTTTCTTTGACTGATGTATCTATTTCTGCTACTGAATCTTCCACTCCAGAGATTCTCTCTTCTGTCTCTTGGATTCTGTTTGTTACACTTTTATCTGTAGTTATTCAGATTTTCTATTTTTACCTTTGCTTCATTTTGTGCATTTTTTTTATTGCTTCTATTTCAATTTTTAGTTCCTGGAATGTTTCTTTCATTCTTTTTGGTTTTCTATATTTTTTTTCAAGGATTTGCTCATCTCTTCCAATTTTGTTTATATTTTCTTCTATTTCTTTAAAAGTATTTTTATATCCTCTTTTAAGTCTTCTATAATCTTCATAAAGTTGTTTTTCTGTTGTTTCCTTCTGTTTCATCTTCATTGCTCTGTTCAGTTCTTGGTGTTGTAGAACCACAAGTTTCTTCTGGTGTTGCCTTGTTGTCCTTTATATTGTTATATTGACAGACTGACATCTGCCAATGTCTTCAGTGGTTCACTTTTATTTAGCTCCTAGTCAGTTGTGGCTAGAGGGCTTGTGTGTCTCCTGTCTGCTCTGAGCAAGTGATATGCAGAATCTCTGATTCTGCTCTGCACACAGGTCTGATTTTAAAAGGTGTCAGTCTGTCTCTGATGTAGCAATTTGCCCTTGGTTGCAGGCCAGGCTGTGAGAGTTTTCTTTTGTTAGGAGTTGCTGAGCAAGGTCCCTCTCAGCTAAAGCCTAGGGTCTATTTGCTAGCAAAAGTCTGAGATCAGAACCTTGATTGTGACCCTGGCCCTGGAGAAGGAATCTCTGGAAGGGCAGTCCAGAAGCTGGAATCTGTTGAGATATAACTTTCAAAAGGGAAAACTCCTAAAAGTTAGGCTTGAGGCAGCATTTTACTTTTGTCTTTTTAGGAGAATGAAGGCATCTGGCTAAGATATATGAAGACCATTGGACAAATGAGATATCTGAAGAAAAAGGAAGAATCACTAGAGAAAATGTCCCTAGAAAAAACCGTTAAGTTGCCTTATTGATCTTTTTTATATTTACAAGATAAAATTTTATAAATTCTCACAAATGTTTGGAATTTTTTTTCCTGTTCCCTACAGATACATAATGCAAATGGGCTTTTTGTATTTCCAGTTCAATTCAAAATTAAAGTTGGCTTTGTAGTTAGAGTTTGTCTTTCCATTTCTATAAACCCAACATGTTTGTTAAAATGAAAGTTTTAAATCTCTGTCTCACGTCAGAAAAGTCACTTGGTATGGGATAGAAGACAAACCAAATTTTAAAAACTATTCTATTGCTAATAATTTTATAGTCCTATGTTTTATTTTGACTCTTTAATTGTTTTCTAAAAGTAGAATTACTATATGTAAATTAATATGTGTATGTGTATTATTATACTTTTTCTCATATGATTGGTTATATATAAATTACTAACCAATTCTAGAGAAAGGCTTCATCTGTCTTCCTGTAGATGCTTTTGACTTTGAGTCTCAATCCAGTAACTAGGAATTAAGTTTCTGTGCTGTTGATGTGTTCAACAAATTATGACTCTTTAACCTCTTTAAGATCTGTTGCATATGACATTTAAAATGTTTATGTTTTAAAGACATGTACCATGACCATGCTCAATAGTAAATTTTAAGGTCTCTAATTGAAGAATGAATAAAGAAAATGTGGTACATTTACCCAGTGGAGTATTATTAAGCTCTTAAAAACAATGACATCAAGTTATTTAATGCAAATGAAACTAGGGGACAAAATCTTGAGTGAAGTAACCCAGATTCATAAAAACAAACACAATAAATGAATATTAGAGCTAAAGCAAAGGATTACCAGGCAACAATCCACAACTCCAGAAAAGCTGTGTAACAATGAGGAACATTAGAGACACATTTATGGATCGCTCTGGGATGTGGGAGATGATAAGTTTTCCCGAGTAAATTGACAGCATGAGAACTGGGAAAGGATTCAGGATATTGAGAAGAGAACACAAGTAACCTGAATAATTGAATAGGAGAAGGGACAGAGAAGAAAAATAATAAAAATGATATCTTGATAGAGGGAGCCATTTGGGGGGTAGGGAGAATCCTGGTGCCAGAGAAATTTTTAGGGATCTACAACACAACTCCAAGAAATAGCAAAGAGGGTTCCTGAACTGGCCTTTCCCTATAATCAAATTGATGAGCATCCTAATTATCATCATAAAACCTTCACTAGCAACTGATGGAAGTAAATGCAGATATCCATGGCTAAGCACTGGGCCAAACTCCCAGGACAGTCAAGGAGAAGGAGGAGAGATTATATGAACAAAAGGATGATGATCATGGGCCTGAA
>PVIH01006386.1:30769-42793 GCA_004025045.1 Sigmodon hispidus
AAAAAAAAAAAAAAAAAAAAAAAAAAAAAAAAAAAAAAAAAAAAAAAAAAAAAAAAAAAAAAAAAAAAAAAAAAAAAAAAAAAAAAAAAAAAAAAAAAAAAAAAAAAAAAAAAAAAAAAAAAAAAACCACCAAAACAACAACAACAACAACAACAAAATAGGAGCCAGGTATTGGGGTAAGTGCTAAAAGATCAGAAAGATAACAGGGGAACAATCATAGACACTTCTCTCACCTTGTCAACTCTTCAGCCAAAAGGGGAAGGTCCTGTCTTTTCAAATGTTCAGCCTAAATGGAGACAGATGAAAAGCACCAGTGCTAAACTACAGTTTTGCCATGCATTGTATTTTTTTTTCTTCCCAGTCATATAACTTTCTGTTTAAACCTTCCTAATGCTGGGATTAAAGGTGTGTAACCCCAAATGCTTCTAGTAAAGGTGTGTAATCCCTATTCCTAGCTTTAAAGGTAGTGCCACCACTGCCAGTCCCTTTAGTCTTGAACTCACAGAGATTCTTGAAATTTAAGAGATTGCTTTGAGTTTCTCTCCATTTAGTTGATGTTGGCCGCCAGCTTCTTGTAAATTGCCTTTATTATATTTAGGCAATTTCCCTGTATTCCTGTTCTCTCCAGGGCTTTTTATCATAAAGGAGTGTTGGACTTTGTCAAATGCTTTTTCAGCATCTAAGGAGATGATCATGTGTTTTTTCCTTCAATTTTTTTATATGATGGATAGCATTCACAGTTTTTCATATGTTGAACTATTCCTGCAAAGAAAATCTTTCAAGACATGAAAATTGAAGTAGAGGCAACAAGAAAAAGCAAACAGAGGGAATGCTGGAGGGTAAACAAATAGGAACTACAGATGCAAGCATAACCAACAGAATGAAAAAGATAAAAAAGAGAATCTCTGCAATAAAAGATACTATAGGTAAAATATATTCTTCAGTCAAAAAAAGCACTAAAGTCAAACTATTTATAACACAAAATGTCCAAGAAATTTGGGACACCATGAAAAACATCAAACGTAAGAATAGGAGGTACAAAAAAGGTTAAAAATACCAGTTCAAAAACACAGATAGATAGATAGACATATTTTGTCTTTCTGATCAGAAGGATTAAGATGTACATTTTTATAACTAGCTTTTCTTTGTGAAAATTTTTTCCAACAGTCCAATTAATAATCTACTCCTTACCACTAAGAGAAGTTTGCAGACTGAAGTACCAACCAAAAATTTGATAGCCCATGCAGTCTATTTTTTGTTTCTTTCATTAAAAATAAAAGCTTTGCATATAATATACCTATTTAATATTTTCTCATTTTCTATACTCTTTTCAGCTCCTTCCCACCTGACCTACCATCTAGAACCACCCATTTCTCTCTCTCTCTCTCTCTCCCTCTCTCTCTTTCTCTTTCTCTCATCTTATTGGAAATCAAAAAGGCTTATAAGAGACAGTAATACACTAAGATATTATATAATAAAACAGAAATAAACAGATCAGAATAGCCAGCAGTAAATAGCCAAAATAAAACAAACTCAAAGGCATCTTGGAAGGTTCTTTGTCTCATAATATTATGTCAGGGTTCTATCTGTCTTTCTTTTCCTTCTGTCTTTTTCTTTCTCTTTTCTCCTTTGTAATCTATTTATTTACTTACTTATTTATTTTTACCCTACTGCATCCAGCTCTTTGATAATTAACCAAAATCAAGTTCTGCGCCTGAGTTGCAAAAATATGCTTTAAAAAAAATACTTATCACTACTCACACCATCTATTACGTTTTCTAATACTTTACCTTGCACTGAAGAATTTGATTCTGAAGCAACAGTCTTGGTGCATGTCATCCATATTGAACATTGCATACTTATGGCAGTTTACTTTCTTCAAAACACTGGGAAATAATTGGAAACTATTTAACTATGAACAGTGATATTTAAACATAATATTTTTGCATTTCAATTTTTAATTTTTATTCAGCTAAAAAGCTTCAATTTAAAAAGTTATTTTTGAATATAGAAAATAACAAGCATGTAAATTCATATCCATAGTTATCTATAGTTAGTGTATTCATGTGTAGGTACATATATACACTATAAATATAAATTTATAAATCTTTTAAATAATAAAAGTAGTATAAATTTATTGTTTGAGAGAATAAAAATATAAAGGAAAATAAGTGTGTCTTGCTCTTTACTGTAAAAATTGTATATACTTTCTGGTTTCGCTATTTGAAAATATATTATTCATCATATAATATTTACCTTTTAAATGTATTACATATTTACAAGTAGTAGTTTTCACTTATGAATTTCTGGTATAGATTAAATTTGAAATAATTAGCCTTTAAAAGAGGACTGGAGAAAAAAATGTGATGAAATGATACAATTATATTATTATAACATTATCTGAAGTTGAAATATGATAAATATAAAAGTCTTATTTTTATAGTTCTGGATATTGTACTAATTTATTTCTTTGAACCCCTAAATGTTGCATTAAAATGAAAGAATACTATTACTATTTGTTAATATTAGAACTTTCAGACTCCATATTATTGAAAATATATTGCTTTTCAAGTTCTATTGAAAAAAATTATCTCAACACAATTTGTAAAACCATGTAGAAATCTTTTAAAATACATGAATTTTTTTCTCTTTTCTCAGGGATGTCCACATCTTTGCACTAATTATTACTATGTCCTACCACTTGTTAGGAACCACTGATACATGTGTATTACTGATAATTACAGAAAATTATTCAGGAAAAATTCTCTTATTTAATTATGGCCAAAGGTTGTTTTATCATATAATACAGGTTGCTGCAATGTCATTAATTTTTCTTAAAATCAAGCATTAGCAAATATGTGTATATCAAAACCATGAGGTTAAGGATCCTATCAGTTTATCACTGTATCACAAAAAATAAAGAAGTAAAAATAAAAGCCTGAAAGAGTTGTTAGATAAAAATCCTCATAAATATGTTTCTATCTTTATGCCTGTTATTCTATTTCTCTTTCTATCTCTCCTTATGTCTATACACATATATGTAATGTATACATACTGCATACACTTCACAGAAAAAGAAAATATATTTATACACATATATAATTAAAACATTGTTTTTTCTCAGAACATGCTACTAGTCAAAGTGCAAGTGTAGTTTCAGCAAATAATATCTTTTGTATTTTATCAAAATAAATTGTAATGAAAATATGCAGCACTATTCTACTGTGTCCAGATGTCTTTCTCCTATCATTGACATAATTATTTACTGCTTCCTAATTATTTCCTACATTTATCTTACTATCCAAAATTTCTTCTCCTGATGTAACGGGATTTGGAGTTTGAAAACTGTCAACAGATTGAAAGAAAAGACAGAAAATTTTATTCCTTTTCTATTTCCCATTGTGTTTGTCCAGTGCTTTAGACTTCAATTTCTCCATATAGTTTATACCAATATTAGTTGCCTTAATCCAATCTCAGGATATTTAGTTAAAATATGCAGGCTTATACATTTTGTATAGAGAATCATGAATGTAAGGAACTTACTTATTGCCTGAAGTATTTTTTTTCTGTATCCTTGATATGTTTATTAGTGTATAGCTCATTTCTATTAAATCTTCTTGTAATTGATCTCATTAATATGCAGATATATTTACATAAAATAAATATAAATTATAGCAACTAAATGATTTTTCAGAATCTCAGCAGCCTTTCTTATTTCAAAACAAATACTCTGTTTTATCCACTCACTGTTCACATTGTTCCCTTTCTTCATCTCAGATTCCCTGCTTTTGTTTTCATCTTCAAAGTTTCTTTGTGTTCAACATTCTTTTCTCACTTCAGCTCACTTCTATTGTATTCACATATACCTTCAAATTCATCTTTGATGATACCATTTATTTTTCCATATTTATATATTTTTGAAACACTAAAGAGCATACTTGAGAAGCAATTGCTATGTTTACAGGTTTGCATTTTCTTCATCCATCTTTAAGAGAGATTTTATTTAAAAATAAAAACCCCAAAACTACAAAAAGCAGAATGATTCTTCTGAAATCTCTGAAGCACTTGTCCATTTCTTTCAAGTTCCACTGACGTCTAGCAGATAAGAACACCGGAGTAATTTCACAGAAAAGCTGCCAGATCTGACACCAGAAAAAGTACAGAGCATACAGTCCTGTTGGCTACAAAAATCATAAGGCCAAGTGACATTCATAAATGTTTGGGGAAAGCAAGTGAGGACATTACTGCCATTAGTGGTGTTGTCAGGGGTTGGATGAAAAGGACTGGAGCTGTCGACAGGAAAAACCACACTCCTGGGCAGAACACTACTCTGCTCATACATGCATAATACCCTCAATTTTATATAACAGCCACTACTTTGGCTGTGCAATTTCAACATTATAAGGAACTTATGGCAACGTACTTCCACACACTGTCTGAAAAAACAAAGATAAAGGCAGTAAAGATATGTATATCACCCTTTATGGTTTAAATATGCTTTGTGACTTTTTCATAGTTTCAGAAATTGAAGTGACATTTTTACTTTGAGTGATTGAGAGAGTGAAAGCGTAAACCAAATGTAGGGTTTGTGTGTGAGAACTATCGTGAGTGTTGTATAGCTCTTTCCTGAGGATTGTGTTGTAGATGAGGGTGGAAGATTCATGTATCTAATAAAACTCACAAGACTCATTAGATATTTCTTGGAAATTTTTAGTGATTTTACAATTTCTAGGCATGGTGTTTTCAATGAAAAAAAAAAAATGGTCCCCATAGACTCACGTATTTTAACATTCAGTGCCCATTAGGTGGTGCTGTTTGTAGGCATTAAAGATGTTAGAATGTGTGTGCCTTGATGAAATAAATGCATCCCTGTGGGTGGGCTTTAAAAGTTCAAAGCGTCACACCAATATCAGTTTGACCTCTGCTCCTCTCCTTTGTGTGGCTAAGATGTGATTTCTCAGATTCCTACTTTGCACATCCTCTTCCATGCCTAAATTGTCATTTTCAGCTTTTTATTTTTTTTATTTTTTTTTGTAACCATAAGAAAAAATACACTTGTTCTTTAAGTCTCTCTTGGTCACAATATTTTTCTAACTCCATAGAAAATTAAGGAATAAATTTAGAAGTGGGCAGGTTAGGGATTCTTTGATAAAATATTTTTATATAATATGTTTAGGGTACTCTAGATATACAATGTGCATCAATGAGAGTTGACTTTTTTCTGTAATGCAGCTCCATCAAGTCACCCATGCTCCTCAAAGTAATTTTGTTCCATTAATTGACTCACAAAGCTGAATTTAGACGAAACATTTTAATGGAATTGTATTACTCTCTCTATCTGGCATGAATTCAGGCTCTGGACAAAGTTTTCAAAACTTAAAGACATTAGGGTTATAGGATTCTCATGGTAGAGGTCCTAATGTTTGCACTTTGCTGATATTTTCCTATTTTTCTAACAAGATGGAATTACCACAAATACCCTGGCCAAACTGACCAGGGAAGGAGATAAGTTAACTTTAAATCATTACCCCCCCACCCCCACCCCCCACCATCCCCCCCACCCCACCCCCTGCTCCTTGTGCACTAAATCCAAACCCCTGACTCACTCCCAGTCCTGTAGCAGATCACCTGCTACAGATTTGCCTCCATCTCTGGCCCCATCTACAGTGTGTTTCACAGATTTTCTCCTTCAATATTTCTTCTCATCACTTATACAAATCTCCAGAACAGGCGACCATTATTTGGGAATCCTCAAGCAAATCTAAATATGGAGTCAGTTTGCATAACTGTTGATTTTCAACTTCCTAGTTTCCATTATGGTATAGCAATATAATTGAACTTCCAAATAATATGCCAATGGATAATTAGCATGTATTATCTAAATTTACATTTATACTTACACATTTTGTAATTATGTAAAAAGTCTTAGATATAAATATGCATGGCAAGCTTCATGGGCAACATAGATATGTGCTCACATGTGCACTTTCTCATTTCAACATATGCATTATAATGACGGAACAATTTCCACTATTTTGAGAAAATCTTCTTTTAAGAATTTACAGATATCTGTCATTAGAAAAATTTTAATGCATTATCCAAACATTCATAATCATGTAAATTTAAAATCATTTTTTTTCTGGATTCAACTACATCTAATCTTAAATTAAAAGCCAGTATCGAGGGGGAAATAGTTTTAAGAAACAAATCTATCAAGTTTCTAGTGCTTTGAGAAAACAAAATATCTGTTGCTCCACACCACCCAAAATGGTCAATTTCGGGTAAATATAAATAATTTAAGAAAGAGGGGAAGAGATAAAGGTAGAAAATGACTTCATTTCTTTATCCTCCTCTCTGACTGTAATATGGCAATGAAATTTGACCTTCTAAGAAATGTTTCTGAAATTCTTCAGATAAGCATGTGTGACTCCTACAGAGTTAAACCTGACAAAGGGAAGGCTTTAAGAAGGATGGCACAGGCCCATCAGTTCTGGTTCTGCTTCTGGGACTAGGGGCTGTCTGCAGAGTCCCAGTGAACTCTGTAGCAGGGGCAGATAAAGTCTGCCTCTCACCATACCCTCAGCTCCTGCTGAGGGAATTTGCACAACTACCCACCTCCACCTCAAACTGAGCAAACAGATAACTACAGGGGTCCCTGAAGGACAGACTCAGACCCTGCACAGAGGTAAGGAAGGGTCACTAGTCCCAGCCAAGGAGGGAGAGTTGAGCTCTCATCGGTTCCGTTACGCTTCCGGGACCAGGTGCTGTCTGCAGAGTAAGTCCCAGCAAACTCTGTAGCAGGTGCAGTTAAAGTCTGCCTGTCACCATACCCACAGCTGCTACTGAGGGAATTTGCATGGCCACCCACCTCGAAGTCGAACTGAGCAAACAGATAACTTCTAGGGTCTCTGAAGGATAGATTCAGACCCTGCCCAGAGAAGTGACAGGAGGCACACAAGCCCAAGTGCCACAACTGACTGACCAGGAGCCATCTAATCGTGAACCACTGAAGCCACGGGCAAATGTCAGTGCAAAAAATTACATAATAATACAAAGAACTACATGGTAACTCCAGAAGAGAGTAGCAATCTTACAAATACAAGACCTGAACAGAACAATGAAGAGGAAACAGAAGGAAGCAACACCAAAATTCCTTTTTGATGATCATTGAAGTACTAAAAGAAGATATGAAAAATAGCCTTAAAGAAATAGAAGAAAAAATACAAACAAAAAATTGGAAGAGATGAACAAATCAATGAAAGAAACATGCCAGGAAATAAAAGCTGAAATGGAAGCAATAAAAAAAGGCACAAAATGAGGCAAAGATGGAAATAGAAAACCTGAAGAAAAAAGCTGGAACCACAGATACAAGCATAACAAACAGAGTTCAAGAGATGGAAGATAGAATCTCTGAAGTGGAAGACTCAGTAGCTCAAATAGATATATCAGTCAAAGAAAATAGTAAAACTAAAAAAGCCATACCTCAAAATGTTCAGGAAATCTAGGACACCATGAAAAGATCTAATTTGAGAATAATAGGAATAGAAGAAGGAGAAGAATACCAGCTCAAAGGCACAGATAATGTTTTCAATAAAATCATAGAAGAAAACTTCCCTAACCTGAAGAAAAAAATGCCTATTAAGATACAAGAAGCTTACAGAACAACAAATAGATATGACACCACAAAAAGTCAGTGAGCCACATTATAATCAAACCACAAAACATACAGAACAAAGAAAAAATTTTAAGAGCTGCAAAAGAAAAGGGCCAACTCACATATAAAGGCAGACCCATCAGAATAATGCCTGACTATTCAATGGAAATGATGAAAGCTAGAAGGGCTTGGTCAGAAGTTATACAG
The DNA here is from genome assembly GCA_004025045.1 of Sigmodon hispidus. Lineage (NCBI taxonomy): Eukaryota > Metazoa > Chordata > Mammalia > Rodentia > Cricetidae > Sigmodon > Sigmodon hispidus. Next base: position 38,631 of record PVIH01006386.1, read on the forward strand.
ACATTAAAACAGCATGGATGCCAAACTAGAATACTATACCCTGCAAAATTATCAAACACTATAGATGGAGTAAACAAGGTATTTCAGGACAAAGTCAGACTGAAAGAATATCTATCTACCAATCTGGCACTACAGAGGGTATTAGAGGGAAAACTCCAACATAAGGACTCCAGATACACCAACAATCAATAATTCCACAGAAAAATACCCTAGAGAAAGGAAATACAAACAAGTTACCACCAAAAATGGCAGGAAATATGAATCAATGATCACTAATTTCCCTTAATATCAAAGGACTCAACTCTCCTATAAAACGTCACACACTAACAAGATAGATAAAACAACAGAAGCCATCCTTCTGTTGCCTACAAGAAACACAACTCAACCGCAAAGACAGACACAGGCTTAGAATAAAGGGCTGGGAGAAGATTTTCCATTCAAATGGTCCTAAGAAACAAGCAGGGGTTCCAATCCTAATATCTGACAAAGCAGACTTTAAGCTAAAAGCAATTAAAAGGGACCAAGATGGTCACTACTTATTCATCACAGGGAAAATTGGTCAAGAGGAGATTTCAGTCTTAAATATTTATGCCCCTAATATAAGGACACCTACTTATGTAAAAGAAAAACTGCTAAAGCTCGAATCCCATATCAATTCTTATACACTAATAGTGGGAGACTTCAATAACCCCCTTTCAACCCTGGAAAGATCAACCAGACAGGGTCTCAACACAGAAATAAGGAGTCTAAAAGAGGTTATGATGCAAATGGATTTCATAGATATCTACAAAAGCTTCCACCCAAAGGCAAAGGAATATACATATTTCTCAGATCCTCATGGAACTTTCTCCAAAATTGACCACATAATTGGTCATAAAGCAAATATCAACAGATACAAAAAAATGGAAATAATCCCTTGTAACATATCAGACCACAGGGGCCTAAAGATAGAGTTCAACAACATCAAAACCCAAAGAAAGCCTACCAACTCATGGAAACTAAACATCACTCAGCTGAACCATATCTGGGTCAAGGAAGAAATTAAGAAAGAAATCAAAGTCTTCCTAAAATTCAATGAAAATGAATCTACAACGTATCCAAACTTGTGGGACACAATGAAAGAAGTCTTAAGAGGAAAATTCATAGTGCTAGATGCCTATATGAAAAACCTGGAGAAATCCAACACTAGAGACCTAACAGCAAAGCTGAAAGCCTTAGAACAATTAGAAGCGAACTCACCTAGAAGGAGTAGACAGCAGGAAATAATCAAACTTAGAGATGAAATCAATACAATTGATACAAAAAGAACAATAAAAAGAATCAATGAATCTAAGAGTTTGTTTTTGAGAAAGTTAACAAGATAGATAAGCCCTTAGCCAAACTAATCAAAAAACAGAGAGAGAGTGTTCAAATCAACAAAATCAGAAATGAAAAGGGGGACATAACAACAGACCCCCAGGAAATACAGAGAATTATCAGATCATACTTTGAAAATCTGTATTCCACAAAAATGGAAAACCTAGAATAAATGGACAGCTTTCTGAACAGGTACCATCTACCAAAATTAAATGAAGATCAGATTAATTACCTAAACAGGCCTATAACCCTTAAGGAAATTGAAGCTATCATTAAAAACTTTCCCAAAAATAAAAGCCCTGGTCCAGGTGGTTTCAATGCCGAATTCTACCAGACATTCAAAGAAGAATTACTACCGTTACTCATCAAACTATTTCACACAGTAGAAACTGAAGGAATATTGCCAAATTCCTTTTATAAGGCCACAATAACCCTAATACCCAAGCCACTCAAAGACACAACAAAGAAGGAGAATTACAGACCAATTTCCCTCATGAATATTGATGCAAAAATTCTCAACAAAATTTTGGCAAACCGTATACAACAATGCATAAAAGATATCATCCACCAAGACCAAGTAGGCTTCATCCCAGAAATGCAGGACTGGTTTAACATATGAAAAACTGTAAATGATAACAATCATATAAACAAACTAAAGGAACCAAACCACATGATCATATCCTTAGATGTGGAAAAAGCCTTTGACAAAATCCAACTCCCCTTTATGATTAAAGCCCTGGAGAGATCAGGAATACAGGGAGAAAAACTAAATATAATAAAGGCGATTTACAAAAAGCAGACATCCAGTATCAAACTTAATGGAGAAAAACTCAAAGCAATCACACTAAAGTCAGTAACTAGACAAGGCTGTCCTCTCTCCCCTTATCTATTCAATATAGTTCTCAAAGTTTTAGCTAAAGCAATAAGGGAATGAAAATAGATTAAGGGGATACAAATTGGAAAAGAAGAAGTGAAGCAATCTCTATTTGCAGATGATATGATTGTATACATAAGTGACCCACAAAATTCTTTCAAGGAACTGCAACAGCTGAAAAACACCTTCAGCAATGTACCAGTATACAAGATTAACTCAAAGAAATCAGTAGCCCTTCTCTACACTAAAGATAGAAGAGCTGAAAAAGAAATAAGGGAAACATTGCCCTTCATAATAGCTGCAAATAATAGTAAATACCTTGGAATAACTATAACCAAAGAAGTAACAGACCTATTTGACAAAAATTTTAAATCACTGAAGAAAGAAATTGAAGAGGATATCAGAAAATGGAAAGCTCTCCCATGTTCCTGGACTGGTAGGATCAACATAGTAAAAATGGCAATTCTACCAAAGGCAATCTACAGATTCAATGCACTGCCCATCAAAATCCCAACACAATATTTATTGGACCTTGAAAGAACAATACTCCATTTCATTGGAATAACAGGAAAGCCAGGATTGCCAAAACAATTTTACTCAGCAAAAGAACCTCAGGAGGTATCACCATCCATGACTTCAAGCTATACTATAGAGCTACAGTAACAAAAACAGCCTGGTACTGGCATAAAAACAGACTTGTGGACCAATGGATTAGAATTGAGGATCCAGACATTAATCCAAAATCCTATGAACATTCAATGGAAAAAAGATAGTATATTTAACAAATGGTGTAGGTATAGCTGGATGGAAGTGTGTAGAAAAGTGCAAATAGATCTGAGCGTGTCACCCTGCACAAAACTCAGATCCAAGTGGATCAATGACCTCAACTTAAACCCAACCACTTTGAACTTGATAGAAAAGAAAGTGGGAAATACACTTCTACAAATTGGCACAGGCCACCACTTCCTAAATATAACACCAGTGGCACAGGCACAATCAACAAATGGGTTCTCCTGAAGCTGGGAAGCTTCTGCAAAGCCAAGGACACTGTCAATAGGACAAAGTGCCAGCCTACAGAATGGGAAATGATTTTCACCAAACCTACAAGTGATAGAGGACTGATCTATAAGGTATATAAAGAGCTCAAGAATTTAGAGCCCAAACCTTGAATCCCTATCAATAAATGGGGTACAGATCTAAAAAGGGAATTCTCAGCAGAGGAACTACGAATGGCTGAAAGGCACCTGAAAAAGTGCTCTTCATCTTTAGCCATCAGAGAAATGCAAATCAAAACAACTTTAAGATACCACCTAACACCTGTTAGATTGGCTAAGATAAAAGGCACAGATGACAGCCTATGTTGGAGAGGATGCGGAGCAAGGGGAATACTCCTCCATTGTTGGTGGGAGTGTAAGCTTGTTCAGCCACTTTGGAATGCAATATGGCCGTTTCTCAGAAAATTGAGAATCAGTCTCCCCATGGACCCTGCAATACCACTTCTGGGTGTATATCCTAAATAGGCACATTCACACCCCAAAGGTATTAGCTCAACTATGTTCATAGCAGCATTATTTGTAATAGCGAGAACCTGGAAACAACCTAGATGTCCCTCAACTGAAGAATGGATTAACAAACTGTGGTACATCTACACAATGGAATACTACTCAGCAGTAAGAAAAAATGATATCCTAAAATTGCAGGCAAATGGAGTGATTTGGAGAATATCCTCCTGAGCAAGGTATCACAATCTCAGAAAGATAAGCAGGGGATGTACTCACTCATTAGTGGTCTCTAAACAAACAAACAAGAAAAAAGCCAAGCATGCCCAAGCTGCAAACCACAACCACTGAACAGCTTGGGATCAGAAACACCCTGGACTAACCCTTCAGACCCCACTCCAACTATAGGAACACCTGACTCACTCTTGAGGGAG
>PVIH01006386.1:42893-72171 GCA_004025045.1 Sigmodon hispidus
GGGGACAAAACTGGATTTGGCCAGGAGTGGAGACTGATCCAAGCATTATTGGGTCAGTGGGACCTTAGTACTGTCTGCTGCCTGCCCAGGGAGGGGATAGGGAGTTGCGAAGAAGAAAAATGTCCTGATGAGGTGGGAATTGGAAGGGACCTTGAATAAGGATATACAGGGATGGAAAAAAAATTCAGAGGGAAAGCTGAACACAAAGTAAATATATGTGTAGCAATCATATTTGCATTATCACCCTTGATAAGTCATGCTTATGATTTTTATCTTCTTTATAGTTATTGTTAACTTTTCAGCATTTTAAATTCATTTTACTGGTTTTTTTGATAAATACAAAATAAATAAAGAAGAAAAAAATAAGAAAAAAAAGAAGAATGGCACAGAAGTGTGGATATATTATCTGAATATCACCAGATGTTCTAAGTTTATTGAGTTTGTATAGGTAATAGAAGAACATTTAGTGATAAATAACTTAGTAATTTATATATATATATATATATATTTAGATTTCAAATTATCATGCAGAAGAAAGGAGGGAAAATTACAGGATAGAACATGAGTATTTATTCACTATCACATATCAACAATTCCATTGAATCTCTTGTTGTCTCATGAGCTATACATTTTTTCTTCTATTTTAATTAAAATATTATGATGACATAACTATTCTTTAAGGTTGGCATTTTTCCTACACAGTTAAAAATATACTATAGAATATCTGACTCTGCCGTTCATTTCCTTTTATCTTGGATGTCATTTCTGCCTCTAAGCTTTCTTGTCATAGGTCAAATTAGCTTCTTATTAACCCATAGTATTATTAACCTGTAGCATATTCATCGTAAACAAAAACATATTCCACATCATTACATGCATATCTATTGGATGCTGATCTGCTCGCCTGTTACATTTCTCTGATATATTTAAGTAATTTTAAATTAAATCAAAATTTATTATCTTCTTACCTCAGTGGCACTTTTATTTCAGAAATCAAAACCTAAAGTTTAAAAGAGAAGTGAAACAAATATTATTTTTTTTTATATTTCAGGGTAAACAAGTTTTTTTAGAATAAAATACTTTGATTTTAGGAAATTGTGGTGATATATTGTACATATAATAAAATTTGTCTGAAATATAAAAAGACAGAATCACCAAGAAGCAAGCTATGAAAGTCAGTCAGTGGTGATGCAGGGCATTTTGTCTTTGTGAGATGCCCTGAGGTGGATTTTATAAGCATCAGTATCAAGTTCTTATTTTGTACCATAAAGAAAACACCATTTCAAAGCAATTAAAGAGTAAAGTAAAGCCTATTCTATAAAACCATGGTGCTCTGGACAATTAAACAGTTATAGAAAAGAAAACTAAAAATAGGAAAAAAAAAAGCATAAAGTGACTATTTTGGCAAACATATAAGTGAACAAAGTCCAAGATCAAAACAAATAAATGATATTGTCATTGAATGACTAGCAGACACAGAGGCAGATATAACAATAATTTCAGCAAAATCTTGGCATTTTAATTGGACTCTTTAGGAACTAAATGTTCAGCTTTGGGAAATTGAATGTTTTTTTTCAGGAAAAACAAACCAAGATGGCCTGAATGTATAGAGCCACAAAGACAGAGAGGAAGATTAAAGCTATATGTGGCTAACATTGTTATGAATTTATAGAAATCATATTTATTGCAGCAATTAAATACTCAGATTAACATTCCTTCAATCTCAGAAATGAAACATAAACTAACGTGATTCTGGGAAGAATATTAAAAGTGATGAGAAATATACAATGAATATTTAGGTTTTACAAAAACAAGGCACAATAGACATTGATCTTTCAATGACACTCATGGATATTCTTTAAAAATTGTTAACAGATAAGCATATAAGGATTCAGTAATCACCTTTAACAAAAGAAAAATTGCAGGCCTTAGAAAAGCTGGTACGGGAGCAGGTAGAAAGAGTTACAAACTCCTAAAAGTTCTGTTTCATCATTGCCTTAAAATAATCACAGGCAAGACACGTTTTAGGTTAAATGATTTGTGGCTTAGTTGATATTTGCATTTTCTTTTGATAGGCTGAACAGTACCTTTCCACACCAATAAGACAAGAATTTAGAGGTTAGGCACCAGCTAGACTTTACACATTCAATGAATTTTATAAATACTGTTCTCAGGAACAGGGCCCCACTGTCTGCCTTTAGCTATTGTTTAGCTCATTTGGCATGATTTTTTTTCTAGTTGTAGCCATTTGCCTGCAAATTTTGTAATGTCATTTTTTAGAAGCTGATTATTAATGTATAATATAAATGTACCATATTTTATTATTTCTGCTTTAGTTAAGGGCTTTGTAAGTTGTTTTAGTTTCTGACTATTATATATAAAAAAGCATTGAACATGTTTCAGCAAATGTCCTTGTGGTAGAACTGAGTGTCCTTTGGGAATATGCCCAATAATGGTATAACTGAATCTTGAGTTAGATTGATTCCCAACCTTCTGAGAAACTGCCATATTAAGTTCCAAAATGGAAATCTTTTTTGTACTGCTATCAGTAATTGAGAAGTGCTTGACTTACTGCATATTATCACGAGCATAATCTTTTACATGTGTTATTGATTTTAGCCATTTTGAAATGTGTAAGATAGCCTCTTCTAGTAATTTTGATTTGCATTTTCTTGATTGCTAAGGATGGTGAACTTTTATTTTTCATTTCATAAGGTCTCATTTTATTTTATTATTTAAAAATTTTTCTTAATATACACACCACTGTTCTCCATCCCTCCTCTCTTCCCAGTTATTCCACATCTCCCTCCCACTTCATTTTCCTATCTATTCCTCAGAGAAAGTAAGTATTCACTGGGAAAGTTAGTGCAGTCTGGAATATCTATTTCAGTTAGGACCACACCATTACCTCAGTATCAAGGCTGTGGAAGATGTTCCTTTGTAGGAAATGGGTTCCAAAAAGCCAGCTAATGCACTAGAAATAAATTCTGGTCCTACTGCCAGAGATTGAAGAATCTGCCCAAGCCATTAGACTGTCATCCACATTTAGAGCGCATAGTTGAATCCCATGCAATGTTTCCCAGCTCTCATTTCAGAGATAGTTAGCTCTCAATAGCTCAGGTACTCTGACTCTGTAGGTTTTTTTCATCATGATCTTGACCTCTTTGCTCATATAAATTTTCCTCCATCTTTTCAGCTTGTCTGGGAATTCAACACAATGATTGGTTGTACATCTCTGCATCTTCTTCCAAAAGTTTCTGGAGAAAGGTTATATAATGACATTAGGATAGGCATCAATTTTATTATAGGGAAGTCCACTATAGGCACCCTCTCCATTATTGCTTGGAGTCTTAGCTAGGGTCATTTTTGTAGGTCCTTAGATAATTTCCTAACCCCACAAAAGATTCCTCTATAAAAATTTCTATTTTCTTGTTCTCCCTCTCTGTTCCTCCTCCAACTCAAACTACCCATTTTCTTATGTTCTCTTCCCACCTCTTGTAGCTCCTCTCCACAGTATAGTCCCAATTTTCTAAGAAGATTTCACCTGTCTCCTTTTCTCAGATGTATCCATGTGTAGTGGAATTATATTCTTGTAAATTTTCCCTCCTACTATTGTAAAAAGGTAATTGACCAGAAGGCAGACAGGAAATGTGGGCAGCATTACCAATCTAAAAAAAATTCTCTAGGAATAAGATGAACAGAGATGCCAGAGGAACACCAAGAAACACAACAGCAGAACCAGAGGAAAGAAGACAATCATGATGCTTCCAGAAAAGGTACCAAGCCACGAGGCTAAATAAAATAATGGAAATGAATTGAGTTAAGATGAAGGAGCTCGCTAACAATATGTATCAGCCACAGGTCAATCAGCATGAAATTAATATAAGATTTTGTGATTACTTAAGGCTGGACTAAAGTAGGGATGCTACTGGGTCAAACCTCAGGGCTAGGCCAGAAAGTCGAGGCCAGAAACATTCTACTACTTTCATGGATCTCTTTTAGGTTTCTTCTTATTACCTAGCTGCTCAGTGGTTATTGGCTATAGCCTGGTTATCTTTTGTCATTCATCTAAAGTCCACCTGTGAGTACAGACATACCATGTTTATCTTTCTGTGTCTGTGTTACATTACTGAGGATGATATTTTCTAAATCCATTTATCTTCAAACTTCAGGATGTCATTTTATTTTCTGCTGAATAGTATTACATCTTGTAAATATACCTTCTTTTTTTAGACCATTCTTTAGTTGAGGGACATCTAGGTTGTTTCCAAGTTCAGGCAGTTATTCTGTTACAAACACAGCAGCATAACGGTCCTAATGGTAAGAATATGCTTTCTTGGGTGTATGCCCAAGAGTAGTATGGCTGGATTATTACGTAGATTGATTTCCAGTTTTCTGAGAAAGATCCATACTATTTTCTAAAGGGGCTAAACAAGTTTACATTCCTATAAGCAATGAAGCACTGTTCCCCTTACTCAATATCCCGTCCAGCATAGGCTGTTATCATTGTTTTTGATCATAGCTTTTCTGACAGGTGTAAGATATTATCTCAGAGTTGTTTTAATTTGTATTTTTCTGGTGCCTAAGACTTTAACAATTATTTCAGTATCTTTTGGAGATATAGGATTCTTTATTGAGAATTTTCTATTTAGATGTCTCCCCTATTTTAAAATTGGATCATTTGGGTTTTTGATCTCTATTGAGTTTTTGAGTTTTTGTAAATCTCTTATAGAGGTCAGCCCTTGATTATATGTTGGAATTTTGAAGCCTTTTCCCATTTTGTAATCTGTTATTCATCTTACTGACTGTGTTTTTGGTCTTACAAATGATTCTCAGTTTCAGGAGGCCCCAGCTATTAATTGTTTCTCTCATTGTTTGTGCTACTGGTGTTATTATATTTAGGAAGTGGTCTTTTGTGTTTTTCTATCAACTTCAGTATAACAGTAAAACATAACATAAGATGAGGACTTTGTGCACTATGTCAAATATAGGTCTATTTGCATTCTTCTACATGCCACCATCCAGTTATACCAGCATTATTTGTTAAAAATTCCTTTTTTCTCAATGTGTATTTTTGGCTTCTTTGTGAATATTGAGAGTTTCATAGGCTTGTGGATTAATGTCATGGTCTTTAATTTGAGTCCATTAACCCACATATCTGTTTTATGCAAATTCCAAGATGCTATTACTGTATCTTTACAGTAAAGCTTGAAGTCGGGGATAGTAATGCCTCTGAAATTTATTTTTTGAAAAGGAATTTTCGGCAATTTTTAGGCAAATCTGAGTTGTTTGTTGTCTATATAAAGTTAAGGTCCTTTTGAGATGTATGACGAATTGTGTTGTTATTCTGACAGAAATTGCATTGGAAATGTGGATTGTTTTTGGCAAGATTGTCATTTTACTATCCAAAACATGAGAGATCTACCCATATCTTCCCATTTTCTAATATCTTCTTTAATGACTTAGAGTTCTTGCCTACTCTCCATTTCACTTTTTTGGTTGGAGTTACTTCAAGATTAATGCCACTTACAGCTATTGTAAAGGATGATGTTTCACTGATTTATTTTTCAGTCATTATAATTTGTTTATGGGAGGGCTATTGTTTTTTTTTGTTTTGTTTTTTTAGTCTTGTATCCTGTCACATTGCTGAAAGTGTATGTTAGCTAGAGAGGTTTCCTGGCAAAATTTGGGGGTCATTAATGTAACTATCATATCTGTAAATAGCAAAAGTTTGATTTCTTCCTTTCTAATATTTATGAATTTGGTCTCCCCTATATTTTTTCTTTACTTTGTTAAAGGGAGTTTTTCTTTTTGAATTTCTTCTTTATATGCATTTATTATCATTATAAAGTTTTTTAATGTTGTTTTGCTCTACTTCATCTATATTGGTATGTTCAGAGATTTTTTTGTTGTAGAACCACTATGTTCTATGGGTGCCATCCTATTCTTTATGTTGAATGTATTTTTGCATTGGCATCAACCTATGTCTTTTTCCAATTGAAGCAAGAATTGCCAGAATTTTAGGGTGTTGCTCTTGGTACAATAGATGGTCTTGGTACAATTAGAGCTCTTGACAAAATCAAAGTCATAGGAGTGTGTGTCTGACACAGCAGTTGAGGTGTCCAAGAGATTTGTGAGTTTGGGGGATAGAGTGGGGCTTATAGGCTATAGGTTCTTTTGAGGGGTAGTGCTTGGAAGGGTTGTAAATAGGGGTCTAGCTTCCTTGGATACAGCTGGGATTTTGATGGTATTGGGGGTTATAATTAGTTCTCCACTTGTCTATGCTTAGAGTCTGGGCTGTCTGCCCCACTGAAAGGAGACATCGACACTTGTGACAGAACCCTTTACAATCTGTGTTTCAGGAAGTCACTGAGGTTGAGGAGGTAGATGGTTTGGGGAATGGAGTGGAAATTATAGGTTAGAAGGTCTGATGGGGGCTGGTGCATTAAGGGGCTCTTGTCTGTTGCTCTAGCAGCTAGGAAAGGACAGAAATTGTGCCCTGTTGCGCAGACTTACAGGCTGGCCTGACTGGAGAGTAACTTATGTCTTGTAATGAAGACCTTCAGAGTTTGTGTTTCTGAGTTCTCAAATTTTTACTTTTAGATTATTGACCCCAATTCTTACACTATTGGTGTTTTGTTTAGAAAGTAGTCTCTTATGCCAAAACATTCATGTACATTTTCCACTTTCCATATTATCAGTTCAGTATGTTCATTTCTATGTTGAAGTATTTAATCCACTTGGATTTGAGCTTTGTGCAGAGTGATAAATAGAAATCTATTTGCATTCTTTTATATGAAGATATCCAGTTTGAACAACAATATTTTTTGAAGATCCTATCTTTATTTCAGTATGTATTTCTGGCTTATTTATCAAAAATCAATGTCCATGAAAGTGTGAACTTATGTGTACATTTTCTATTTGATTTTATTGATTAACAAGTCTGCTTGTATTTCAGTGCCATAAAGTTCTTAGTAGTATTGTTCTGTTTTACAACTTGTATTCAGAAAGAGTGAGACCTTCAGTTCTTTTAAATTTTACAATAATTTTAGCTTTCCTAAGGTTTTTTTTTTGTTATTCCATATAACACTGAGTGTTGTCCTTTCAAGATCTATGAAAAATTCTTTTAGAATTTTGATAGAGTTGCATTTAGTCTTTATATTGCTTTTGGTAAAATGGATATTTTACTGTGTTAATCCAAGAGCATGGAAGATCTTGCAATTTTCTCATATTTTCTACAATTGTTTGAAGCTTTTATCATAAAAGTCTTATGTTTGTTTGATTAGTGCTATTCTAAGAGATTTTATATTACTTGAGACTATTGTGAAAGGTGTTGGTGCCTATATTTCCTTCTTAGATTTTTGATACTATTAGTTAAGCTTTATCAACAATTTTGCTGAAAGTGTTGATCAGCTGTAGCAGTTCCCTGGTAGAATATTTAGAGTCTCTTGTGCATACTTTCATATTATTTATAATTAAAAGAAAACATTTAATTTTTCTTTACAATTTAGATCCCAATGATATCATCTACTGATCACATTTCTCTAGCTAAAATTTCAACTTCTATATTTAATAGATATGGGGAGAGTGGACAACTTTATCTTGTTCTATATTTTGTAGAACTTTTGAGATTTTCAATTTAATTTGAGGTTGCTATAGTCTTATGGCCAATTGCTTTAGATATGTTTATGTTTTGTTTGGTTTTATCAAAGGCATCTTCTTTATCTAATAAGTTTTTTTTAGTTTGTTAATATAGTGGGTTACATGTATATATATATATGTATATATATATATACATATATATATATATACAACCCATCCATGTCTCTTTTAAATGAAGCCTAATTGATTATGTTGGATGAGTACTTTTATATGTTTCTGGATATGGTTTGGAAATATTTTATTAAGTGTTTTTCTATCTATGTTTAAGAAGAACTTGGTTTGTAATTCTCTTTCTTTGCTGAACCTTTATGTAGTTTGCGAATAAGTGTCCCTCTGGCCTTATAAAATGAATTGGGTAAAGTTCATTTTGTTTCAGTTTTTGTTGAATAATTTGAGTAGTTAATACTTCTAAGAAAGTATGGTAGAATTCAGTGACATATCAGCTGTGCCTGGACTTCTTTTGCTTGTGACATTTTAATGACTGCCACATTTACACTAAGACATATAGGTATATTTAAATTGCTTATGTGGTTTTTATTTAAATTTGGAAAATTACATATTTTGAGAAAATTATAAATTTCTATTAGGTGATATAGTTTGGTTTAATAGAGGATATTAAAATATGTCCTCGTGAGTCTTCAGATTTTCTTGTTCCATTATGCTTCCCTTTTTTTATTTCTGATTTTATTAATTTGGGTTTTCTCTCTCTGCCTTTGAGTTTGTTTGAATAAGATTAGTTTGTCTACTCATTTTTGCGACAATATATTTCATTGGATCTTTGTATTTTTATTTTATTATATTGATGTAATATAATTATTTTGATAATTGTGATAATTTTTCTTTTTGATAATTTTTTCCACCATAATACTTTTATTTATTATTTGGTGATTTTACTTCTTGATGTGTATTTATGTATATTGAGAGTGCTTAATTATTTTTGTTCCAGAGCTTATGCTTGTTCTTTTTTTTATTATGAATAAAGTCATATTTTATATATATATATCCCCTTGTTCAGACTCACTTCCTCCTCCTGCCCCTCCCAGTCACTCATTCTTCCCCCCATCACTTTATCTCCTCTCCAGCAAGGGCAACAGGTCCCAAGGTCTCAAGGTGGCTTAGTTGAGCATCCACTCCAGGCAGATCTGTTTTCCTCACTCCAAAATCAAGGCTGAGTCAAGTGTTTCTCTAGAGGTAATGGGCTGCAAGGTGCCAGTCCAAGGTTTAGATCCGATGCTGTTCAGTGGTTGTGGTTTGCAGCTTGAACATGCTTAGCTGTTTGTTTAGTGTCCTACTCTTTTATGCTTATAATATATGTTTCCATTTTCTTTATAGATAGGCCATTAGTGCTATGAACTTTTTTGTTAGTGGTACTTACAATGTTGCCCATAAGTATTAGTGTCTTGTGTATTCATTTTATTAATTCTACAAAGTTAAAGTTTTTGACTTTCATTATCGCTTGACACACCTTTAATTTACTATACAGTTGTTCAATTTCCATAAATTTAGAAGATTTCTGTTTTTTCTATCAATATTGATATCTGGCTTTAATCAATGATGATCTGATAGAATGTAGAAAGTTACTTCAATTTTCTTATATCTGTTGAGACTTCAATTGTGTCTTGTATATGATCAGTTGTGGAGAAGGTTCCATCAAATGCAGAGTAAAAATTTGACCATATACTAGATCATAAAGCAAATATTTGCAGATACAAAAAATGGGAATAACTCCTGGTAACATATCAGATTACCATGGACTAAAGTTAGAGTTCAAAAACATCAAAAAACACAGAAAGCCTACCAACTAAACATCAAGAAACTGAACCACCTCTGGATCAAGGAAGAAATTAAGAAAGAAATCAAAGACTTCCTAGAATTTAACAAAAATGAGTACACAGTATACCCAAACTTATGGGACACAATGAAAGCAGTATTAAAAGAAAAATTTATAGCACTAGATGCCTATATGAAATACCTAGAGAAATTCTACACAAGAGAACTATCACCACAGCTGAAAGCCCTAGAACAATTAGAAGCAAACTCACCTGGAAGAAGTAGATGGCATAAAATAATCAAACTTAGAGCTGAAATCAATACAATTGACACAAAGAGAACAATACAAAAACAATCAATGAATCAAAGAGTTGGTTCTCTGAGAAAATCAAAAGCATAAATAAACCCTTATCTAAACTAACAAAAAGCAGAGAGAGTATCCAAATTATAATAAAGTAAAAAATGAAAAAGGGGACATAAAAAGAGAACCCCCAGAAAATCCAGAAATTATTAGGTCATACTTTGAAAATCTATATACCACAAAAATGAAAAACGTAGAAATAATGGACAGCTTTCTTAACAGGTACCACTTACCAGAATTAAATCAAGACCAGATTAAAGACCTTAACAGACCTATAACCTCAAAAGAAATTGAAGCTGTTATTAAAAGTCTCCCAAGTAAAAAATGTACTTTCCCAGATGGTTTCAGCACAAAATAATACCAGACATTCAAAGAAGAATACTAATACATCTAAAACTGTTCAATATAGTAGAAAATGAAGGAATATTGTCAAATTCTTTTTATGAGGCCACAATAACCCTAATTCCCAAAGTACTCAAAGACACAATGAATGAAGAGAATTATAGACAAATTTACCTCATGAACATCAATGAAATAATTCTCAAAAAAATTCTGGCAAACCAACTCCAACAACATATCAATAACAGGAAAGCCAGAATTGCCAAAACAATTTTGCTCAACAAAAGAACCTCAGGAGACATCAACATCCCTGACTTCAAATTATACTAGAGCCACAGTAATAAAAACAGCTTGGTGCTGGCATAAAAACAGACTTGTGGATCAGTGGAATCAAATTGAAGACATTAACCACACACCTAGGAATATTTGATTTTTGACAAAACAGTCAAAAATATTTAATGGAATAAATATAGTATCTTCAACAAATTGTGTTAGCATAGCTGGATGGCAGTATGTAGAAAAATGCAAATAGATCCAAGCCTATCACCTTGCACAAAACTCACATCCAAATGGATCAAAACCTCAACCTAAAACCAACTTCACTAATCTTGATAGAAAATAAAATGTGAAATAAGCCTCCAAATAATATGCATAGGTGACCACTTCCTAAACACAACACCAGTAGCATAGACACTGAGAAAAACAATCAATAAGTGAGACCTCCTGAAACTGAGAAGTTTCTGGAAGGCCAAGGACACAGTTATTAAACAAAATGACAGCCTACAAAATGGAAAAAGATTTTCATGAACCTACAAGTGACAGAGAACTCATCTCAAAAATATATAGAGAACTCAATAAACCAGAGCCCCAAACCCTGAATAACTCAATCAAGAAATGGGGTTAAGAAATAAAACAGGAATTCTAGACAGAAAATTACAAATGGCTGAAAAGCACTTGGAAAAAAATGTCAATAATTTTTGTCATCAGAGAAATGTAAATCTATACATCTTTGATATATCACCTTGCACCTGTCATAGTAGCTAAGATTAAAAACACAGATGACAGCCTATGCTGGAGAAGATGTGAAGCAAAGGGAACACTTCTCCATTGTGGGTTGGTGTATAAACTTATTCAGCCTCTCAAGAATGCAGTATCATGGTTTCTCGGAAACTTTGAATCATTCTCACCAAGAATCCAGCAATACCACTTTTAGGCATATACCTTAAAAAAAGCACATTTGCACCTCAAAAGCTTTAGCTCAACTATGTTCATAGCAGCATTATTCATAATAGCAAGAATCTGGAAACAACCTTGATGCCCCTCAACTGAGAAATGGATTAAAAAACGGTGGTACATCTACACAATGGAGTACTAATCAGCAGTAAGAAAAATTACACTCTAAATTTTGCAGGCAAATGGACAGATATGGAAAATATCCTCTTGAGCAAGGTCACACAAACCCAGAAGGATAAGCAGAGGATGTTGTCACTCATTAGTGGACTTGAAGCAAAAACATTCTTATTTATCTGAAAGATAATGTGTGAAAAGAGTGATTTTACACACACACACACACACACACACACACACACACACACACACACAAAGATAAAAAGAAAAACCTTTTGGTTTACTGTGGAAGGGTTTCTTAGTAGAAATTTGTGGTGATCATACTACAACCATGGGAATTAAGCTGTGATTAGCTGTGACCTACTGTGCTTTCTTCATCTGTAGCTGAGGCTTACCTGTCTTGGGAAGCTTTAGATTTCACTTTTTATTTTTCATGTATTTTAGAGAAATAGAAGTTTTATTACTCTATTTTTTGATATCCTGGATGTTTTGCTTTTTTATAAATTTGATATGGATTTTCAAAAAAACAATAAAAAAGTAGAAAGAAAAAACATATAAAAAACTATGAATGTCATCCATCATAGAAACAAATTAAAAGAAAAAAACTACATGAACATTTCATTAGATGCAGAAAAAGTATTTGACAAATTCCAACACTACTTCATAATAAAAGCCCTGGAAAGGTCAGGAATACAGGGAAAAATCTTAAATATAATAAAGGTGATATACAGTAAGCTGACAGTCATCATCGAACTAAATGGACAAAAACTCAAAGCAATTCCACTAAAATCAGGAACAAGACAGGGCTGTCCTCTCTCTCCTTTTCTATTCAATACAGTTCACAAAGTTTTAGCTAAAGCAATAAGAGAACAAAAGGATATTAAGGGGATAAAAATGGGAAAAGAAGAAGTGAAACAATCTCTATTTGCTGATAATATGATTATATATGTAAGTGACCTGCAAAATTCTAGCATGGAACTCCTGCAGCTCATAAACACCTTCACCAATGTAGCAGGGTTCAAGATTGACTCAAAAATTTCAATAGCCCTCTTAAACACTAAAGATAAAAGGGTGAAGAAAGAAATTAGAGAAACATGAACCTTTATAATAGCTGCAAACAACATTAAATATCTTGGCATATTTAATGAAATTGAAAAGGTTATCAAAAAATGGAAAGAGCTCCCATGCTCCAGGATAGGTAAGATCAACATAGTAAAAATGCCAATTGTACCAAAAGGAATTTTACAGATTTAATGCAATACTCATCAAAATCCCAACATAATTTTTTCCAGACCTTGAAAGAACAATACTCAATCTCATATGGTATAATGGAAAACCCAGGATCACAAACACAATTCTGCACAATAAAAGAACTTCAGAAGGTATCACCATCCCTGACTTCAAGTTATACTATAGAGCTATTGTAACAAAAAACAACCTGGTACTAGTATAAAAACAGACTTGTAGATCAATGAAATCAAATTGAAGACACTGACATTTATCCACACAACTATGAACAACTGATCTTTGACACAGAGGCCAAAAATATCCAATGTAAAAAAGATAGTATCTTCAACTAATGATTTTGACAGGTAAGTGGAGATGGTAGCTTATCGAAGAATGCAAATAGATCCAAACTTATTACCCCCGCACAAACCTTAGATTCAAGTGGATCAAAGACCTCAACATAAACCTAACTGCACTGAACTTTATGGAAAGAAAGTGAGAAATACCCTCCAATGCACTGACAAATGCGACCACTTCTGAAATATAATACCAGTAGCACAAACACGAAGAACAATAATTAATAAGTGGGACTTCCAGAAACTGAGAAGTTTCTGTAAGGACAAGCACACTGTCAACAAGACAAAATAACAGCCTACAAAATGGGAAAATATCTTAACCAACCCTACAACTGACAGTAGACTGATTTCTAAAATATATAAAAAAAACTCAACAAACTAGAACCCCAAACCCTAAATAACACAATTAAATAATGGGGTTCAAAACTCAACAGGCAATTCTCAACAGAAGTACTACAAATGGCTGAAAGGCACTTGAAAAAGTGCTCAACATCTTTAACCAGCAGAGAAATGCAAATCTAAGCAACTTTAAGATGCCACCTTATACCTGTCAGAATGGCCAAGATTAAAAACACAGATGACAGCCTATGCTGGAAAGGATGCAGAGCAAGAGGAACACTCCTCCTTTTTCGATGGGAGTGAAAACTTGTTCAGCCACTAGGGAATGCAGTGTGGCAATTCCTCAGAAACCTAGGAATCAATATCCCCAAGGACACAGCAATATCACTCTTAGGCATATACCCAAAGGACCTGCATTCATACTCCAAAGGCATTAGCTCAGTTTTGTTCCTAGCAGCATTTTTATTGTAATAGCAAGAATCTGAAAACAACCTAGATACTTCTCAAGTGAAGAATGCAATAACAAACTGTGGTATGTCTACACAATGGAGTACTAATCAGCAGGAAAAAAAAAAGACATCCTAAAATTTTCAGGCAAATGAATGGATTTGGATAATATCCTACTGAGTGAGGTATCACAAGTCCAAGCCCAGAAAGATAAGCACAGGGCACACTCACTTATTAGCGGACTTTAGACAAAAAGCCAAAAAACTAAAAACTAAAAACTAAACAAAACAAAAGAACAAAAACAAAGAACAGCCAAGCTGCATAATTCAACTCCTGAAATGCTTGGGATCAGAAGGAACTTAAAAGAGACTTCTAGAAATTCCCTTAGGAAGAGAAAATTGAGATCTCCTTAGCTAATTGAGAGCATAAGGAGTTGCAACCAAGAAGGTGGGAACAAATCATGAGAGAAGGAGAGGATTGAGAGGAGCAACAATGAGGAAGAAGGAAAAAAAGAGAGATGGAGATCTTAATAAAGAAATTCAAAGTGGGCTTGGAAAAAGACCATTTGCTCTGGTTACCTCCAAGAACTCACACACTGTCCCTACTTAAGTCTCCAACAAATAGTGAAGGTGTTGCCTAGACAAGACTTCCCCTATAATCAAATGAATAGACACCCTTAGTGGCATCAGAATTTACATCAAACAATGAATTGAGGTAGAGGCAGAGACACATGGGTGAACACTTGGCTGAACTCCTGGTCCAGCTGAGAACAGGGGAGAAGAGTCTATATGCACATTAGGATAGGTCTTATGAGGAAAACTCTCACAGTGATGACTGGTTGGAGCTCTGGAGAACTCACTGAATTAAGAACAGCCACTGGGGAACCTTTATGAAAAGGAACTAGGCCCTCCAAGGATATTCAGCTGTCCACAGACATGGGCAGTATGTGGAGCCTCTGGGGGAGGGATCAGACTGTGTTTCTTTGCATGGCTTGGCCTTTTGAAGTTCACTCTCCCCTGAAAAATATCTAACGCAGACATGACATTATGATGAGGAAATCAGACCTGCCTGGAGTGGATGCTCAGCTAATTCACCTTGGGACTTCTTGCCCTTTTGAGGGAGGGGATGGGGGAATGGGGAGAAGGGAGGCTTTAAGCAGACAGAGAGGAATTCGGTGGGGAAGGTAGGGAGAGTAAAGGAATACATGAAAAAAAGGAACTTTATTTTCTAAAAAAAAAATAATTAACTAATTAAATAAAAGAACTAGTTAGGAGCAAGTCTAAGATAAGGCTGAGCTTTCGTAATTAAAAAAAAAAGATACATCCTTTTGTGTTTGTGTAATATTCTGGGAATATTTGTTAGATTCATTTGGTTTATAATCTCTAGTAGCTGTACTATTTTTCTCTTTAGATTTTTAATACATGATTTGTCCATTGGTGAGAGTGGAATACTAAAACTCTGACCATAATTTTGTTAGTGGCAGTATGTGATTTAACCTTTATTTCTTTAACAAATATGGGTACTCTTGTTTTAGGAGCATGGCATGTAATCTTGGTATTTTTTTCCTTTAATTTGGTATATTATCCTTTCTTTTTATTGATTAATTTTAGTTTGAAGTCTATTTTGTCAGATATTTGAATGGGTACACCAGCTAGGTTCTTCAGTTTATTTTCTTAACATATCTTTTTATTATCCTTAATGCTGAAGTAATGTGTATTTTTGATGTTGAGGTATGCTTCCTAGACACATGTAAAGGATTAATTCTGTTTTTACAACAATAATGTGTATTTTTATTAGGGAATTACATATGTAGGTGCCCCTATATTAGAAGCATAAATATTTAAGATTGAAATCTCCTCTTGACCAATTTTTTCTTTGATGAATAAGTAGTGACCATCTTGGTCCCTTTTAATTGCTTGTAGCTTAAAATATACTTTGTTAGATATTAGGATTGCAACCCCTGCTTGTTTCTTAGGACCATTTGACTGGAAAATCTTTTCCCAACCCTTTATTCTAAGCCTGTGTCTGTCTTTGCAGTTTAGGTGTGTTTCTTGTAGGCAACAGAAGGATGGCTTCTGTTGTTGTATCCATCTTGTTAGTGTGTGACGTTTTATAGGAGAGTTGAGACCATTGATATTAAGGGAAATTAGTGACCATTGATTCATATTTCCTGCTACTTTTGGTGGCAACTTGTTTGTATTTTCTTTCTCTAGGATATTCTTCTGTGGACTTATTGATTGTTTGTGATTTTGTGGGTGTATCTGAGGTCCTTAGATTGGAGTTTTCCCTCTAATACTCTCTAATATTGAAAAATTTCTGTGACTAATTATTATTGATTTTAATTATTTTGTTGTTGCTGCTGCTGCTGCTTCTGCTGTGGTGGTCATGATGGTGGTGTGTGTATGGAGTGTTGTCTTCTTTTGACTTTGTTGTTTGGGGATTATTTATTTCCTGTTTTCACAGGTTAATTAGCCTCCTTAGGTTGGAGATTTATTTTATTACCTTCTGTAGATGTGGATATGTAGAGAGATGTTCTTAATATTTGACATTATCATAGGATATTTATTTTCTACATCTATGGTGATTGAAAGTTTTGATAAGTATGGAAGTCTATGTTGTTATCTTTTGTCTCTTAGAGTCTTAAACATTTTTTTCCCAGGCCTTTGTATCTTTTCGAATCTTCATTGAAAAATGCCACATTATCCCAAGTGGCAAACCACAACCACTGAACATCTTGAGATCAGAAACACCCTGGACTGACCCTTCGGACCTCACTCCAAGTATAGGAACACTTGAGTCACTCTTGATGGAGGGTGGACAAAAGTGGATTTGGCCAGGAGTGGAGACTGATCCAAGCATTACTGAGTCAGTGTCTGTTCCCTGCCCAGGGAGGGGATGGAGAGTTGTGGAGAAGTAAAATGATCTGATGTGGTGGGCGGGGGAAGGGACCTTGAATAAGGATATACAGGGATGGAAAAAAAAATTCAGAGGGAAAGCTGAACACAAAGTAAATATATGTGTAGCAATCTTATTTGCATTATCACCATTGATAAGTCATGCTTATGAATTTTATCTTCTTTATAGTTATTGTTAACTTTTCAGCATTTTAAATTCATTTTACTGTTTTTTGATAAATACAAAATAAATTAAAAAAAAAAGATTTTGCATTTGTAAAGGATCTCCAGTTGAAACTGATACTATTGATCAAGAGATGATATTTTCAATGTATGGAGATCACAGGAAGTTCTTAAATAAACTTGTCTGTGTTTCCAAAAAAAAAAAAAAAGAAAGAAAAATGACACATAATCTTAAAAGTTTAGATTTATCTCTCACTTGTTCTTTTTTCTTTGAACCTTTAATATCCTTTTTTAGATCTGTATTTTTCATGTTTTAGTTATTTACAGCAGTGGAATTTCTTCTCTGTTCCAATCTGAATGGTGTTTTGTATACTTCTGATGCATTTATTGGAATCTCCCGCTTTAGGCTAAGAAATTTTTTCTATGATCTTGTTGAAAACATTTTGTGAGCCTTTGGTTGGGTATTTTTCCCCTAGTATATACATATTATTCTTGGATTTCATCTCTTAATAGTATTCCAAAATTTCAAGAAATTTTTGTCAGAAGTGTTTAGACTTAACATTTTCTTTGACTGATATGTCTACTTCTTCTATAGTTACCATCAATGTCTTAGATTCCCTTTTAGATATCTTATATGATGCTGGTGAAGCTTGTATCTCTTGTTTCTGTTTGAATTCATATTTTTTAATTTTAAAAACTTTGTCAATTATTATTATCTCTATTAATTCTCTTTTCATATTGAGTTCATGATGACCTTTATTCATTTTTGTTTTGTCTTTAACTGGTTGTGTTTTCTTTGTTTCATCTTCTCTGTAAGGAACTCTATGATCTCCATATAGTTAATTTTAAGGTCTTTCTTTTGTCTTCTGTTTCAGCTATATTGAAATATACTGGGTTTTCTTTTGCAAGATAGCTAGGCATTAGTTAAGACATTGTCTTTGCTATGTCATCTGTGTTTTTATGCCATCTTGGTATCTTTGGTTTGGATGATTAAAGGTTTTGGTAATACATTCCAAATTTGGATGGGTGTTTTATTCAATGGTTTCTGTTTCCTCTCTGGATTTTTAGAGAGTATGATTACTTAGTGTTGCCTGTTGTCCTGGTATTTCATTGTGTTCCTCTAATATTGTAGGCTAAGTAATTGATATAAATTGTGGAAAGAAGTTGAGAGGAAAACATCTTTGTGATTCATTCAGGATGGAGTCAAAAGAGAAAGAGGCCACAAGTTTCCAACTATGATAGCGTGTATGATAGATAGTTCTGGAATTGGTTCTGAGGAGCTATAAGCGTGTGTCTGCCTTCAGTCTAACTGTTGCCTTCAGGGGAACTACCTCTGAATTTTCACTGGATGCCTGTTACAGTTGGGATCTGGGACAAGACAATAATGTGGGGAGCCAAGTATATAGAAGGATGGTTTTTCAGATCCACTGTTGGTGTGAGAATAAAGGAAAAAGATAAAGAAAAGCTTCAGCTGGTGTTATGTTAAAGAGCTTGTGATGAGATTGGTAGATTGCTTTTGTGAGATCACAGGATGAAGAGAAGGTCTACACTTAGCTTACCTGATTTTTTGAAAGTATATTCTTCATAAAAGAAAAAAACAAACCTCAAAATCATTTTAGAACACTTTGTACACAAAAAATCTTTAACTATTTTGTTAATTGTTTTAAACATATTAGTATAAAAATGTTAGTAAGAGTATACTAAGAGAAAAACTTAAAAAAGAACAAAGAATTATTTTGACAGTCTATGTTATATGACATGAAGCACATTATAACAGGTTTTCTGGAGAAGTTTCTTTTTAATTAAAATCTTGGTGAATTTTGTTTTCTTCTTCATTGTTTCCTGTCACTAGAGAGGGCAAGATTTCCACAGTAAAATTTGTCAGATTATGTGCAAGTCTCTCTTTCCCCTCTTTCACAAGTCCTTGTAAAAACATATTTCAGCCAAGAGAATCACACACTTTGCTATATTTGTTCCCTGTGGAGATGAGTGAAAATAAAAAAAAAAAGCAAAGCTGTCAACAAAGTGTTTTGTCATCTATTTTGCTTAAGCACATCAACAAAAACTTGATAAGCACATTTTGTCAAGTGCATAAGAAACGGCAGTGAAGGTGCTCCAGCACCTTATCATATATTGTAAATGTACTATTTTAAAACATGCTGTGATATCTATGATTTGAATCCCTAGTCTTTTCATATTATTGGTAACCTTGAAAATGACTTTCCTACATAGTGACAATCCCTATTTGAGTATAATATTTTTTAAACTTCTTCATTTTTGCCATCTAATATAATATGTTTTTTCTTTTAATTTTAGCATTATACTCTATTTTGTAATGTATTTTAGCATTTGTACTATAATTTATCATATGATTTGCTGTAGTGATATATTATATATTTAAAAAAAATCACTCTGGAATATCAGAGACCAGAATCATTCACAGTAAAGTCATGCAGGTCAGAGAATTTTATTTTGTTACTAGGGAGACAGAGATCTTTCTGTAATTCTGTGAGTTAATGGTCTAATAGACAATGACAAGTAGCTCAGAACATTTATCTTAATTCTAGGATTATGGTACAGACTTAAATCAGGATAAGTGTTGGGGAAGATATTTAATGCTGAAGAAGCCAGAAATTTATTCATTCTAGAGGCAACTAGTCAGTCTTAGGACCATTGAAGATTTCACTTACCTGGTTTGGTCTGAGAAGTTAGCTGGGTGAGAATTGACTGTAATCTATTTCTTATTTATGATAATCCAGCTTTTCCCAATATCTGGCTCTGGTTTTCATTAAATTCTCATTAGAGTCTATGCAGTAGTTTGTTCTAATTATAAATTTTCACTTCTATATAACTTTTAAAAATCTTTCTGAATAATAACAATGTATTGTCTTTCATGGCAGGAAAAGAAATATAGCTCCAGAAAGCAGCTAACAACTTGTAGGTTTCTGTAACTTTGTAGAGACTTAACTCCTTTAGAACTAGATCTTTGTCTTTGCTACAAAAAATATTTAAGGGTGTCTCAGTATAAAGCAAATTTGTACTATATTAAAACATCTTAATATATACTTTAATAACTCAGACTAAGACCAACTGAGCATATTGGAAGTACATATCCAGGAATATAGATGTGGACTTCTCAAAACAAAATATACTTTATTGTCTTATAAGTGTCATTAATATAGAATTGGTCTTTTAGAAGTCTACTATTTTTAAATGATGACTAAGTCATTTTAATAAAATAAGGAGACAATTTCTGATGTAAAAATCATGAGACAATCACTTACCATAGGAATGCTGGAATGTAGGTTTTCTCTTTAGGAAACTGTGATAGTATTTGAAGTGGTTAATAAGATAGACACTTAAAATTAAAGCAATGAAAACATTCTTGTGTCTCTGTCCATTTAGCTCTGTACATTAATGTACTAACAAGGAACCAACCAATCTTTTTATCACTCAGAATAGTGTAATTGGAAAATAGAAATTTTAATGATATTATTTTTATTTTCATGTAATGACATAGAAAACAAGCAAGCACACCAGTATAACAGCAATTGAAATAAATAATTCCCACAGAAAATTTTACAATTGTAGATCTGAGACAGAATAAAATCAACATAATCCTCTAATATGTTATACTAATGAAATGTAAGGAAAAAATATTCAAAATGGCAAGCATGAAGTAAATGATCATAGATCTAAAGATAGCTAGTAGAATCTTGGTTGAATATTCACAAAGTTACCAGCTTAAAACATTCCAAAACTATGTAAAATATTACTTTTAATAGTAGAGACAATTTCTCTATTCTTGACTCCTACAAAATAATGAAGAACAACCTAGAATTATTAATCAAATAAGTAACTTTTATCATAAATTTAATTTCTACTTGTGTAGACTACCAGGAAATCAAATTAGGACAAAAATTATAAGACGACTGGTACCAATAGGCATGAGAAAAAAAAATACCATCTGATTTCTGGCCTTATCTAACCTTCTACTTGTTCAATACACATTTCAGAAGCTTGCATACTAGCAAAAACTAAAAATGGAAAGACATAAATTATAGATGTTGGCTATACAACAGATAAGCACATGGACTTACTAGTAACTAAATTTGAGCAGAGATGTGATTATGTTTTTTTTTTTTTTTAAAAAATTAACTGGTTGTAATTTGGAGCATAAAATAACTTTTATTATATTTGTTAGATTCAATATTATTTAGCAAGGACATAGATTATGCCAAAAGCAAATAAATGCCCAATTCAAAGTAGTGTAGTTATAAACTAAAAATTAACTTCTGTAATTATTTTAATTAAATTTATTTTAATTAAATAATTAATAAATTGATTTATAAAAATAAAATTTTTCAGCAACTTTTACAAAAATTGGTCCTCAAACAATAAATTTTCTTACATTGGGGAGAATGCCATTGGAGCACTTCACCATTCTCTGTTATAATTTGTTTGCTTTTGCTATATCTGACTGAATAATTTAATACAACTATTGTCTTTTTTAAGTTTATTATTCTTGAGGACATAGAGACCAAGAGCATAACACTGGTATCATCACAACTCTTAATTCCATTGTAATCCTGAGAAATTTTGCCATAAAAAATTCTTCATGCAAGAAACTTTTTTCTATGACAATCTATTTTCCAATTAATCTGTGCAAGGAAGAGCATCACATTTCAATAACTTACCCATATGCAATGAAGAATGATTTTGAAAATTGAGTTTTCCATACTTGAAATCAAGGAGATAAGCATTCCAATGTACCATTACTTATCCATATAACAAATTAAAATATGCCAATTACCTAAAAAATATAGATAGCTCTCAACTATTTTATTTTAAAGTAAAAAACAAAACATTATTTGGTGATAAACTTACTAAGCTATTATTTGTCTGGACACTGAATGCATGAGATGATTAAAAGAAAAAATAACACACACACACACACACACACACACACACACACACTATTATTCCTGATTCTTATTGAAATAGGCACCTTGGAGTCCATTTTTTTCCAGAGGAGCACCTAACCCAGTCTTGATGTTGGGGTGAGGAAAGCAGATCTGCCTGGAGTGGATGCTGAACTAAGCTACCTTGGGACTTTGAGACCTCCTGCCCTTGCTGGGGAGGAGATAAAGAGATGGGGAGAAAAGAGAGTCACTGGGAGGGGCGGGAGGAGGAAGGGAGTTTGAATACCTGGATACATGGATAAAAAAGAATGGGACTTTATACATAATAAAACAAGAAAATTATCAATGGTAGAACAATAGTGAATTGAATTTAACTAAATATGAAATGTGATGTATAATGTTTTTAACCTTTATTTCTTGCTAAAGAAAGAAAAAAACTAAAATAAGTTAATGAGGAAACCTTCACTATTAGAATTTATATTCATGGAAAGCACATAAGGATGCTTATTGTATAAATTGATCTAAAAAGTCAAGTAAGTTTTATTCAAAGTTGTTCTTGTTTTACAGGGATGCCTTCAATCATTAAATAGAATCTGGAGTATATTTCTTATGGGTATGGTTCATGCTGTTTGCTAAATATAACATGTTTGATGTTCTTTTTTGCTTTTGACTATCTCCTATAAGATGCTAACACATCTGTCTGCATCTCTAGCAATGTTACTGCCCAAATGAGTTACAAACATCTGTTTGTAATTTCTCCTAGTCACCATGGCCACATATGCTGTATCACATCCTCAAGTAGTCTCCATGATGAAAGCACAATGCTCTATGCGTTAGTAAGACCTGTCTTCCTTGTCAGTGTTTATTCTTTTTTTGACTCATACTTAGGTGCTCTGGGATGTAAAGTATTTAGCTACTAAGTTCTCTTTAACATTTTTCTTCTGCTTCCTTTTCAAATAGGACTTGAAGTACTAAATGGGGAGACAAGTTCAAATGACAAACCCATCACAGATATGGGAGCCTGCCTCCTGGGTCTGTCTTTGATTAAAATATTATTGTGAATTGATATTTCTTATTACTATTTATCCCTAACAAGAGGCTTCTTGGTGTTTCTGCTGATGAATTTTTTAGAGGCAGTTCTATTTTATTTAATTATTTTGCACTGACAAACTTTATAACACACTTTTCTTCAACTCTCATGCTAAGTTACAACAGAAATAAAGGTAACAATTGGCAAGAACAACTTATAAATATGATTTTAAAATAGTTTCAGTTTATTGAGTGTGTGTGATGATTTTCTTGCAGAATTGTTTTAGAAACAGGGATCAGCTTCATCACATCCAATCTATTACTTTTAGTGTGACATATTAGGACCGTTAAGAGAACCTCAGCAACAAACAGAACACAGAAGAAAGGAAATAAAACAAAGCTATTGATTTGCAGCACACATTAAGGGGAAAAGGACTGAGATATTATACAATATATAAAAACAGCTGAGAGAGATGAAAAGATGAGCTACAGGGCCGAAAATGTGTAGAGATGCTTCTGTCTCCCTCCTCTCTCTCCCCCGCTGTCTCTTTTCCTCTGCCTCCTCTCTCTTTCTCTTTCATCCTATCTTCTTCCCCCTCCACACACACACATGAACACAGAGACTCACATGATTTATAAGCAATGAGTTTGTATTTTAACGATTTTTAAATTGTTCCTTCAGTTAGCATAAAATCTAAAAATGGTTAGAAATAATTGTTAAACTTCATATGATGTCTAGATATCCATCTTGAAACATTGAATATTAACATTTTTGGTACATTAGTATTCTGCAGTACAAAATGTAATTTATATATATGTATATTTATATATATATACATGACTAGAATTACAAAGTAAAAGTTTTTATATAACCAATATATTTACATAAAATGAACAAACATTTCTTAAAATGTTTGTTTGTTTTTAATAGTGATTTTAAAATGTTTACAGGAGTAGTTTGTCTTCATAGTATATATATATATTTATTTTCTACTGAGTATATGATGGAAATATTCTAATATTTCCTAATTTTTTCATTATTTTATTTAAAAAGTTTTGTCTATATCTACCACTGCCACCATTCCCTCTTCCTAGTCCCTCCTAGTCCTCCCTCAGCCTTACCCCACTCTATCCCCTCAACCATTCTCCAAGGAGGGCAAGGAGTCCCAAGGTTGGTCAGTTCTGTCTGGTGTATCCAGCCCAAGCCCTTCTTCCCCATATTAAAGATGAGTTAGTTGTTCCTCTACAGTGAATATGCTCTAAGTTTTCAGTTCATGTACCAGGTACATACTCTGATCTACTACAAGAGGCTCCACAAACTGCCCATGCCATTTGACAGTCTTTTACGTTTGGAGTATTTAGTTCCTTTCCATGAAAGTTCCTCAGTGATTATTTCAGAGTGAGTGAGCTCCTCATAGCTCCAGTCAGCCATCTCTGTAAATCATATTCCTGATTCCTTTGCTCATATAATCTCTCTCTTGTTTCTCTTTTAGGATGGACCAGGTGCTTAGCTAAAGATCTCTGGTTCTGCCTCTATCCATGGTTGGATGAAGGTTCTATAATGACAATTAAGGTGGTCATTTATTTGATTATAAAGAAGTCCTGCTTAGGCACGCTCTCTGCTATTGCTTGGAGTCCTAGGCAGGGACATCTTGTGGGTTCTTGGAGGTTTCCTTGGTACCAGTTATTTTTTTCTAACCCTACAGTTGCTCCCTCTGTCAATTTCCTACTTTTTAATTACAATATCTGAGAAGTTACAACTGAATTGGTTACTTTTATATTATTATTCTTAAGAGTATTTTATTTCATTCCATATCATGAATACCTTCAGACATCATGAAAGTTATTCAGGACAGAAGAAAGATTTAGATTGATTCTATATAGCTTTTTTAATTCTAGGAAACCAAAGTGAATAAGTGCTGACCATCTCGCAGTGGAGGGAAACCAAGAATAATGGCAATACATTGTGTTGTGTCAGTAACCTCTGAATCTCCTTGGATAAATACATAGAGAACAGACTTGATCTTGGCATGATATTTTCATTTAATAGCACGTCAGTTCTACAAAAACCATTGTCCATTCATGAAGAGTATTTGTATCCAGCTTCCTTTTATTTCTTAAAATAATATTTTAGATTTATCTCACAATGTAGTGAATTATCTTGGTGCTTTACCATATCGCTTTGAGTAATGGATAAGTATTCTCTCCCCTTTTTCAATCTGCTACCCCATCAATGCTTTAATTTTTAAATCTTAGTATCTTCTACATTCCTAGTCTCCCAACTCTATTACTCTCATTGCATGTTTAATTTTTTTTCTCCTTTCAAGCACCTAAAGGCCAAATATTTCCTTCTTTTATTTTCATGTACCAGGTTAATCCTCATGACTCCATCTTTAGGCTAAAATATAAATTTTCTTTCTTATAGTTTAAATATTTAATTTCTTAAAGATTAGAGATTTCTTACATCTTTTAAATACTCTTCTTTTGACCAATCATTCTTCTGTCAAAAGTTTTTAGATACCAAGTCTTGCTGGTATCTAAACCAATAACTGTTTTTCTTGGGTTCTATTTTCTTTCCCACTTTACAGTCTATACATTTTTTACTGTCTATATCATTTTTCTTTTATCAAATTTTATCACTAAGTCAGTGTATAATATAAAAAAATGATTTTCAAATTTTACTTTCCCACTATAATTCTTTCTTTATGAAAGCAAGATTTTTCTGACATGATACCTTGGCCTTTATTGTAGAAAACAACAGCAAACACACTTTCTAATATAACATTCCAGGCATCTCATCTCATGAGTGTTGAAATATATTCTGTATTCCTTGAGCCATTATGAGGTAACCACTTTATGAATGGTGTAGATACTCTATTCCTCAAAGGGTTCACCACAATATACTGCATAAAGAAAGACTGACACCCTGGTGTGCCCTTTATGGATATTCTACCTTTAAGTGGCTCAGCTTTATTCACATATCTTATTATTTATTGAAAGACCCATTATCCAATGACATAGAAGGGATAACATTATACTGCAAATCTGTAAAAATTTCTCTGATGTTTATTCTAAACTTAGACATTTCAGCCTCATTTGACTGCCTTGTTATCCATAAAATATTATCTTCCAAATTTGTATTCATTTATTTTTGATACAAATTATGAGGTCCATTTGATACCTTAACTTTTTTATTTAATAAATTCATAAAAAATTGTGAAAGCCACATAAGTACTACTTGATGACAGAACAAATTCAGTAGTTTGCCATATTCCAAATTGCTGCACTAAGGAGTTTATTGGGCTTACTTATATAAACATAGGCAAAGTGTTACTAATGCATTATACTTGACCCCTCCTCAAACATTTGTATTATAATCAACTTACAAACAAGCATGAATTATGAAATTAAGTAAATTACATTATGTACTTTCAGTTTTAGCTAACTTTTCACTACTCTCCTACTTCACTATTTTCAAAAATCACTTGGGGTCAAAAAGGAACAAGAGCTTAAATCAAAGGCAGGAGTTTTGTGACCTTCCCCAACTTTATGTTTTAGATTGCAAATAGCTCAACCACCATTGTCATAGATTCAACTATCATGTTATATCTATTCTAGACCTAGAAATAATTTTCTAAACTGAAGTAACAATGACCACTTCTAATTTTTTGAAGTAATATCAGGGTGAAGTAATTTACACTCAAACATAGGGATAACATGACCATATCATGACTAGAAGTGAAGCCATACTCCAGCAGATACATTCTAGCTGTTCTATTTTGATGGTTTGGTTGGTTGGTTTGTTTTCTGAGAAAGTTCAATAGAATTTTCCTCTTTTCCAGTTACTTTATATTTCTTTTCTAAATCTACTGTGTAGGTTAAATGTATTTGTATTTTAATACTATACTTTAACTTACTACATTGTATGTAGTAGGATTCAGATGTTACCCAAGGAAGCTTTCGTGATCTCCCCAAATCCTAGTGTTTCAGAAGATACAGCCCCCAATAGGGTGTGGCCAGGATTGATTGAGACCAGGAAATATCAACTAGCTTTCCTAATTCATTTCTGCTTTTCTTTGGGAGAAGACTGAACATCCAGCACTGGAAGTTTGGACTCTCAGAAAATTACATTTAAGTTACCTTATATCCATAAATGCTTGTTTAACACTTTAATAAATATTAATCCTTATATAATGTATACATTTAATTAATTTTGGCTATAAATGTAGTTAATTTTCATTCATTTAACTCAAATTCATGAAAATGAATAAATTCCTCATCCATTTTTCCTAACCAGTCAGGTCATTGAAAACTGAGTTTTGGCAATGTGCATTTAATATATGTGCTCTCATTCTAGTATATATAAGTAGATATTAATTTCAAATCTACACTCAAATTTAAACTCTATATTGTAGATTGCCACTACCCAAAGCTCAGATTTTGCAAAGACATTTATATCTTTTCAATTTCTCTGTGCCTTGTTAAAAAGGACACTATTGTATACCAATATTTTATATTTATTAACAAGATATATAAGTATTAGCCTGTTAAGACTTCAAATTAATGAGCCATTAGAATGAATTAGAAGAGAATAAATAACACCAAAAATTGAAAAAGTATAGAAAAATATTATACTGATATATTCAATGCAGGATAGTAAAAATTTATTTGAAAAACTACAAAATATAGCTGCCATTTATGAATGAGAACTATTTAAAATTCAAAGAATGTGAAATATAAAATAAAGTGCATAATTGGTGTTTATAATAACTAAGTAAACACCAGGACAACTCACCTAATTGTGAATAGAAGTACAACTTAATGCTTATGGAGTTTATGCTGAAAAGTGGTAGTGCTGGATCCTTGGGGAGATTGGTTCCCAGTTTTCTGAGAAAACTCCATACTGTATTCCAGAGGGGCTGAAAAAGTTTACACTCCCACCAACAATGGAGGAGTGTTCCCCTTGCTCTGCATCCTCTCTAGCATAGACAGATGTAAGGTGTTATCTTAAAGTTGTTTTGATTTACATTTCTCTGATGGCTAAAGATGTGCCTTTTAGCCATTTGTAATTTTTCTGCTGAAAATTCTCTTTTTAGTTCTGAACCACATTTTTTGATTGGGTTATTCAAGATTTGGGGCTCTAGTTTCTAGAGTTCATTATATATTTTAGAGACCAATACTCTGTGGCTTGTAGGGTTGGTAAAAATCTTTTCCCATTCTGTAGGCTGTCATTTTGTCTTATTATATGTGTCCTTGGCCTCACAGAAGCTTCCCAGTTTCAGGAGGCCCACTTATTGATTGTTCTTCTTAGTGTCTGTGCTACTGGTGATATATTTAAGCAGTGGTCACTTGTGCTAATTGTTATAGGGTATTTCTCAATTTGTTTTCTATCAATTTCAGTGAAGGTGGGTGTATGTTGAGGTCTTTGATCCACTTGGATTTGAGTTTTGTGCAGGGTAACAGGCTTGGATCTATTTACAATTTTCTACAAACTACTATCCAATTATGCCAACACCACTTGCTGAAGATACTATTTTTTTCCATTGAATATTTTTGGCCTCTTTGAAAAAAATCAGGTGTTCATATGTTTTGGGGTTAATGTCGGGATCTTCAATTCGATTCCATTGATCCATGAATCTGTTTCCACGCTATTAACAAGTTGTTTTTATTCCTGTAACTCTTTAGTATAATTTGAAATAAAGGTTGGTGATGCCTCCTGATGTTCATTTGTTGAACAACATTGCTTTGGCAATCCTGGCTTTCTTGTTATTCCAAAAGAAAATTAGTATTGTTCTTTCAAGGTCTGTAAAAAATTGTGCTGAGATTTTGATCGGAATTGCATTGAATATGTAGATTGCCTTTGGTAAGATTTCCATTTTTCACTATGCTGATCCTACCTATCCAGGAACATGGGAGATTTTTCCATTTTCTTATATCCTCTTCAATTTCTTTCTTCAGTGATTTAAAGATTTTGTCAAACAGATTTGTTAATTCTTTGGTTATAGTTACACCAAGGTATTTAATGCTATTTGCACCTGTTATAAAGGTTGATATATCCCTTATTTCTTTTTCAGCCTGTTTGTCTTTAGTATGTAGGATATTTACTGCTGTTTTGAATTAATCTTGTACCCTACTACATTACTAAAGGAGTTTTTCAGCTGTAGAAGTTTCCTGGTAGAATTTTGTGGGGCATTTATGTATACTATCATATTATCTGCAAATAGAGATAGTTTCACTTATTCTTTACCAAATTTTATCCCCTTAATCTCCTTCTGTTTTCTTACTGATTTAGCTAAATCTTAGAAAATTATGTTGAATAGATAAGGGGAGAGGGCACAGCTTTGTCTAGTTCCTGGTTTTAGTGGGATTCCTTTGAATTTTTCTACATTTATTTTGATGTTT
>PVIH01006386.1:72271-112182 GCA_004025045.1 Sigmodon hispidus
TTTTTTTTTTTTTTTTTTTTTTTTTTTTTGTTTTTTTTTTTTTTTTTTTTTTTTTTTTTTTTTTTTTTTTTTTTTTTTTTTTTTTTTTTTACTTCAGCTTGTTTATATGATAGATAACATTTACAGGTTTTTGTATGTTGAACCGTCACTGAATTTCTGGGAAGAAGCCTACTTGATCTTGTTGAATGACCTTTTTGTGCTTTTTTATTATGAATAAAGTCATATTTTTCATCTGTATATACCCTTGTTCAAGCTCTCGTCCCCCTCCTGTTCCTTCCAGGAACTCTCTCTTATCCTCATCAATTATGACGTCTCCGAATGACTCTTTTAATATGTTGTTGGATTTGGTTTGCTCCAATTTTGTTGAGAATTTTTGCATCAGTGTTAATGAGGGGAAACTGGTCTGTAATTATCTTTCTTTGTTGTGTCTTTGAGTGCCTTGGGTATCAGGGTTATTGGAGCCTCATAAAAAGAGTTTGACAACATTCCCTCAGTTTCTACTGTATGAAATAGTTTGAAGAGTATTGGTATTAGTTCTTTCTTTAATGTCTCTTAGAACTCTGCACTAAAATCATCGGGGTCTGTGCTTTTTTTATTTGGGAGAATTTTAATGAGAGCTTCAATTTCCTTTGGTGTTACAGGACTGTTTAGGTCTTTAATCTGGTCTTGATTTAATTTTCATAAATGATACCTGTCCAGAAAGCTGTCCGTTTCTTCTAGGTTTTCCTTTCTTGAGGACTATAGATTTTCAAAGTATAACTTGATAATTCTCTGCATTTCCTTGGGGTCTATTGTTATGTCCCCCTTTTCATTGTTGATTTTGTTATTTTGGATACTCACTTTCTGTTTTTTTGGTAAGTTTGAATAAGGGTTTATCTATCTTGTTGATTTTCTCATAGAATCAACTCTGATTCATTAATTATTTGTATTGTACTTTTTGTTTCAATTGTATTCATTTCAGCTCTAAATTTAAATATTTACTGTCATCTACTTCTAGGTGAGTTTGCTTCTAATTATTCTAGGGCTATCAGCTGTGCTGATAGTTCTTTTGTGTGAGACATCTCTAGTCTTTTCTTATAAGCATCTAGTGCTATAAATTTTTCTCCTAAGACTGCCTTCATTTTGTCCCATGAGTTTGGGTATGTTGTGGATTCATTTTCTTTAAATTATAGGAAGTCTTTGTTTTTGTTTTTTTTTTTCTTAATTTCTTCCTTGACCAATATGTCTTTCAATTAAGTGATGTTCATTTTTCATGAGTTGGTAGACTTTTTTTTAATTTTGGTATCGTTGAACTCTAACTTTAGACCATGGTGGTCTGATATGGTACAAGGAGTTATACCCGTTTTTTGGTACCTGTTGATGTTTGCTTTATGACCTAGTATGTGGTCAGTTTTAGAGAAAGTTCCATGGGATGTTGAGAAATATATATATTCCTTTTGGTTTGGATGGAGGGTTCGGTATATATCAACTAAGTCCATTTGTATCATAACTTCTGCTAGATTCCTTATTTCTCTGTTGAGTTTCTGTCTGGTTAACCTATCCAAGGGTGAAAGTGGGTTACTGAAGTCTCCCACTATTAGATGTGAGGTTTAAGCTTTAGTAATGTTTCTTTTTCATATATAGTTGCCCTTGTGTTAGGGGCATAGATATTCAGGATTGAAATTTTGTCATAATGGTTTTTTCCTGAGATGAGTAAGTAGTGTTCATCCTGGTATCTTTTTATTGATTTTAGTTTAAAGCCTATTTTGTTAGATATTAGAATGGCTATACCAGCTTCTTTCCTTGGGCCATTTAATGTAGGTAATGGCAATTTATTTCAGCAACCAAATAGAAATTGATAAAGTCCTAATAAGGCTGTTCTTGAAGCATATTCCACAAAGGATGCTGAGGAAAATAAATATTATTTTTCAAGTTTATGCTTTGGTGAAGTTTTTAATGTATATATAAATTTAATGTAATTTACATTATATTTAATTACATATTCTTTCTTGCATTTCTTTGCACTTCTATGGTGTTCATAGAGCAAAATTATTTATGTTTATGTTTGTAAATATTGCAGGCCTTGTATTTTAACTGAATAAAGCATTTATCAATAAGACATCCTCCCCATTGAATAGAAGAGAGGAAATATGAATTTGAGAAGGACCTTAATAGTAGATTTGTTTAGTGTGATGACAAGAAACTAAAAGAGGCAACATGATCAAAATACATTGTATGCATGCATAAAATTCTTAAAGAATTAATACAATATTAAATATAAAAATAATAAACCAATTAAAAAATAGAAAACCATCTACGTGACTCTAGCTTCATAATAAAAATAAAATTGATGAGCAGAAAATCAAAGTGAAAAAAGTTTTTAAATTCTATATATATATGATATATCTTTTGTTTCATAGAAATACAATCAGTGGATAATTTAATAATATATAAGTCTAAATTTAGTACTTAAAATATCAAGGATATTTAAAAAATTATTTCCCTTTACAAATTTAATTTTCTTATAGTGACCACAAGTACTTTGTACCCATTAAGTTGTCACAGCAACCTAAGAAATATTTATACATATTTTCCATTAAAATCCATAAAACATCATTGTACAAAGCAATGCTGTGTGTCTCCTAATGATTTTGTATATTACTTTCAAGTTCTTATTTCTCATGTTTAATTATGACACACATTCTGTGACTATGTATGTAATACTTAGAGACATCTTCAAATATTTATTTGTCTCACATGAGTATATTGCTTTAACTAAACTATCAGTTAAATAGATTTTCTTTTCATACTTTATAAATCATTGTGGTCAGAGAAAGTACATTCTTTCTGCTTCTTTTCAGATTCATCAAGACTTGCTTTGACTTTATATATGATCTGTCTATGAGGTGTCTTTATAGCTAGTGATATCTGTGTTTACTGAACAGTTTTGTGATGGTAAGTTTTGAAAATTTATTTTACTTCAATTTGATTCATAGTATAAATTATCCCTGATTTTTTTTTTTAGTTGATTTGAATTCTTTCATTAATGATAGCTGTTCACACTATTAATAATTAAGTCTACATACTTTTAGTTATTTTATTATTTTCTCTCTGTATTTATAAACCCTTTCTTCAACTCTAGGTTATACTATCTTTGCCTATATTTGGACACTAGTGTGTTTTAAATGCAGCTTCCTTAGTGGAAACACTGTCAATAATGTCTTAATGTATACTAATAGCTTACACATCAAGATATGTCATTGGTTTAACTCCATGCTTCACTTTTTTAGATGAAGCAGGTTTACTGTGGTGACCATAGCATATGACACCTAATATTTTGTATGTCATAATTGGTCTTTTGTATACTTTTAAGTAAGGCATGGCCAGTGTGGCAATACAAATGAAGTATACATTAGTTTCTGATGTCTATATGGACAGAAACCTCCTTTGTAAGAATAGTAAATATATTATAGGAATCTGTCGAAATACAATATTTTTGTCTGTTTCTGAGGGACACAAGTGTCTAGTCTTTAAGATTGAACAAGGTGAGGAATTCAACAATGATAAAAGTCTGTGAGCATGACAGTGAAATATCTGAAGTTTTATATGCACAATATGAACTTTTAGGTACTTCTTGACTCCTGGGAAAGGTAAGTAGAAAATGAAATTGAGGTATTTTGTAGATCTATGCTAGCTCAGTTTCTCTTGGGAGATATCTCAGTATTTTATAGAATACTACTTAGAAACATAGGTGAAACCTTGCATACATTAATCTGAGTGAGGAAAAACAAAATAAGCTAGATTTTGTCTCTGATTTCATATCATTAATTCTTTCATTCTGCAAACTTTAGTCATATAATATATATATGACTAAAATATGACATAGGTTGATTGTATAGTTGAGTAGCAGAACAGATTTTAAAATTACATTACCTTTAAATTAAAATCTCTTTGTATTTATTATTACCTTTAGATAATTAAATGGGAGATGCTTCTTCTTTACATACTTTTATGGACTATTGGATGTGTTTATGGTGTGAAACCTGTCTACCACATACACATGAAACTATCATTTTTGCATAAAAGAATGTAATGAAGTAGCTATTTTTTCTGTTTTTTTTATTTATTTTATTCAAGATGCCTTTACCTAGACAATATATATAATATAAGATCATGAAATGACAGTAATTTTAATTAATTACAGTATTTGCCATGAGAAGGGTGTTACAATTTGCAATCTATCATTTTATTTCAAATAAATATAGATTTATTTATTGGCAAAACTATAAAAATGTTTGATACATTTTATAATATACTGTTTATTAAAAAGCTTTTAGGCCTATCACAAACAATAATCATTGGGGTTATGTCATATATTACTTGAACTTTCAATAATCTATTTTATGTTCAATCATTAAAAATATCTATAATCAGATACCGTAGCTCAAAAATTTGATTGTGTACATATGTTAAGGAGTATAGTAGCATATTTTATAAGAGCTTACCACTAAGTATTTTATGTGTCTTATGTTTAATGTTCTTATAGAAAGTGACTACATCAATAATATTTGTTTAGAGATTTAACTCTCACAAACATTATTAATCTTGAATCATCCTCAAATTTAAGGCATGTAATATTTTAAAGTTTCAGTTTGAAACACAACTGTAAATTCTGAATGGCATTTATAGAATCTCTTATTGATGACTAATGTGAAAAATATACTTATCTGAATATGTATCCTGATAATAAGCCACTGTCTGCCACAATTATAGGCTTTAATATTTTTAAACAAAAGTAAGCATCAAATCATGTGAGATAAAAATTTGAATGAATTGCTTACACAAAACTGTATTTTTAGTACAGATTCAAATTTAAATGACAATCCTTTAAAATAGAATACCTAGAGAAAACAGAAAAGTCTCTGAGTTCTTGTTTATTTACTATCTTATTATTTGCAAGTTTAAGATAATGAAAACTTGCCCCCATTGAGCAAACCAAGTTGTCTGCTTACAAATAAATTTTTCTTGTAAATTCTCCATTATTATTATAATGTTTTCAGTCTTTTGACCATATTTACTCTATAACAGAGAATTTATATTTTTAAAAATTTTATATAGTCTCAGATCTTTTAATTAATTTGAAAAATGTGTCCTAAAACATTTTTTTAAAAAAAGTTTTTTTTAAAGTTTTTTTTTAAAGTTTTTAAAATAAATTCCTAAAGATTTTTATCTCAGTCACTGAAACAATGGCTTGAGTATTCATAGCCATAGAACCAGGCAAGATTTCAAATCACAGAGTTCTGCTGCCTCTGCCTTTGTCTCAAGTCATGCTACACTGTACTTACTTTAAAGATATTAATAAAATTTCTATATACAATATTTGTATGTAAATCTAAATTTCCTGACTTTAAATGAAACAAAACACAATGCTTGATTTTGAGTACATTTATTTCTTTAGATGTTTAATTTTCATCGATATAATTAAAGTTAAATTGCTTATATAATTATGGTGTACACAGTACAAAAATTTAAATACTAAATATTTAACATTTCTTATTTTTATGCATATAAGCATAGAAATTTTTTTATTTCCCCTTTAAATATACCTAGTTAGTGATAAATTGTTCATTTTTGTTCTGTAATACCTGTTCTTATAAATGCTCATAAGTCCTCTTATAAATGTCTAAGTCCTCTCTGACAAGTTCTATCTCTTCAAATGAGAGGCCGCACAAACATTTTTGTACAAAGATTGGAAAAATAAGGTAATTTCTTTTGTGTGTGAGAGAATAAAGGTAACTTTTTTTAGAAGGTAGCCCAAAGAGAATCTATGTTGATTTTATTTTAAAAAAAATGGTGTTTTGCTGTGGGGCTATGCTTTTGTACACTATAAATATTTGTTCAATAAAAATGATGATTAGACAAAAAGCTATATTGGAAGTAGAGGTAGGGTAAGTAGACTATAGAATTCTGGAAAGTGAAAGAGCAGAGCAGAGATAATAGGGAGACACAGAGGAAGATAAATATGAATGTTGCACTCAGCAAAAAGTTCCCAAGACACATGGCTAAACATAAATAAAAATATGTTTTAACTTAAAGTATAAGAAGTAGTAATATGCCTAAGCAATAGATCAACCAGCTTGTAATTAATATCAACTTTGTGTGATTATTTAGGACCCAGTAGCTACTAGATTATGGGTCCAGACCTTGGGGCAAGGCCAGACAGACAAGCCAGAAACTTGTAACTATAAATGGCATTTCAATATGGGGTTTGTTCATCCATGTAAAGGCTGCATTTTTAATAGCAGCATTTTCTCTGGGATTCTCTGTTTACTGTAAGAGAACAGAGATATTACTCCTTTATAATAGGCTCCCAGATTCAGCCTTAGTAGGCAAAAACTTAGAATTTTAAGAGACCTTTCTACCAAACACTAAAATGAGTTTTATAAGTAGCAGGTACAAGTGTTCTGTTTGGAGGCAACGCGGATCTTAAAATTTTCTAGAGTTTGGGTGGTATATGTAGTTTCTGCCAGTCTTGAAGCTCAGCACTCACATACTTAGGAGCTAAGTGAAGTAAAAAATATAAGCCCAGGCTTTATTTCTAGAGTCCTTAATCTCAGGCATACTTTAGCATATTGAAAATGTAGTCAGAAACAGAAGAAAGTACAATTATCCAGTAAAGACATT
Source organism: Sigmodon hispidus (assembly GCA_004025045.1). Lineage (NCBI taxonomy): Eukaryota > Metazoa > Chordata > Mammalia > Rodentia > Cricetidae > Sigmodon > Sigmodon hispidus. The sequence goes on from PVIH01006386.1 coordinate 78,935, forward strand.
AATATATATGCATATATTATTAGTATATATACATATATATGTATATATATGCATATATACTCCTAAGAGAAAACAAAAAGAGAAATAAAAAAGAAATTAACCACTTAAATATGAAAAATACATAAAGAGTATAGATGCTGCATATTATGTTGTCTTTCAATTGTTGACTACTGAGAAAGGAAGGAGCAAGAGCTGCTGAGACATTTGATTATAAAGGCTAGAGCTGCTAAGAGACATTTGTTTATAAAGGCTACTAGATTAACTAAACCTATATATTTTGTAAATGTCTTGACTTTAAAATTTAGGTCAAAAGATATATTATTTTGGAGAAGAGGTTTTATTTCCACATAAAATGAGAAGCTGTAAATTTATTCTGGGTTAAAAAATAAGTGTTGAGATGTTCTGTGAATGTACCATCTTGCAGCTGAACAGAGATAATCTTAGAAGACTTTCCCAACCAAAAGAAGAAAATGCCTATAAAGATACAAGAATATTACAGAACAACAAATAGAATAGGCTCCCCCTAAAAGTCTCCTTGCCATATAATAATTAAGCTGCAAAATATATAGAACAAAGAAAAAATATTAAGAGTTGCAAAGGAAAAGAGATAATTTACCTATAAAGGCAGAACCATCAGAATAATGCTGGATAATTCAATGGAAACAATAAAAGCAAGAAGATCCTGGTCAGAAGTTAACAGACACTAAAAGAACATGGCTGCCAACCTAGACTACTTACCCAGCAAAGCTATTAATCACCATAGGTGGAGTAAGCAAGATATTTCTTGAAAAAGACTGTTTGAAACAATACCTATTCATAAATCCACTACAGAAAGCACTTGAAAGAAAACGCCAACCTAAGGAACACAGATACACCAATAAAACCACAAGTAATAAATAATCCCATAGAAGAAAAATATTAAGAACAAAAAGTACACACAAACCATCATCAAAAATAACAGGAAGACACAATCAGTGGCCATTAATATCTCATAGCATCAATGAACATAATAAAAGACACACTCTAGCAAGATAGATACAAAACCAAGCCAACCTTCTACTGCATACAAGAAACACACCTCTACTCCAAAGATAAACACAGGCTCAGAGTAAAGGGTTAGGAAAAGAATTTTCAGTCAAATGGCCCCAAGAAACAAGCTGGTGTTGCTATCCTAATACCCAACAAAGTAGACTTCAAACTAAAATCAATCAAAAGAGAACAGGATGAACATTATTGGTATGTCTCAGGAAAAATAAGTCAAGATGAGATCTCAATCCTGAATATTTATGTTCCTAATATAAGGGCACCTTCATATGTAAAACAAACACTACTAAAGCTTAAACTCTACATCAAATATCACACTCTAATAGTGGAAGACTTCAATACCCCACTTTCACCCTTAGATAGGTCATCCAGACAGAGACCCAACAAAGAATTAAGGGGTCTACCAGAGGTTATAATGCAAATGGCCTTAATAGATATTTACAGAATCTTTCATCTGAACACGAAGGAATATACATATTTCCCACAACTCCATGGAACTTTGTCTAAACTTGACCACATACTTGGTCAAAGGGTGAATATCAATACATACAAAACAATGGGAATAATCCCTTGAATCACATCAGATTATCATGGCCTAAAGATAGACTTCAACAACAACAAAGATCACAGAAAACTTACAAACTCATGGAAACTGAACATGTCAACATGGAACCACCTCTGGGTCAGGGAAGAAGTTAAGAAAGAAATCAAAGACTTTCTAGAATTTAATGAAAATAAACCCACAACATCCCCAAACTTATGGGACATAATGAAAGCAGTGTTAAGAGGAAAATTCATAGCATTAGATGCCTATATGAAAATCCAAGAGAATTCTCACACAAGAGACTTAACAACTCAGCTGAAGACTTTAGAACAATTAGAAGCAATTGCACCTAGAAGGAGCAGATGGCAGGAAATAATCAAACTTAGGGTTGAAATCAGTAAAAGAGAACAATACAAAAAAATTAATGAATCTAAAAGTTGATTCTTTGAGAAAGTCAACAAGATCAACTAAATGGAGAGAAACTCAAAGCAATTACACTAAAATTAGGAACTAGACAAGGCTATTCCTTCTTTCCTTATCTATTCAATATAATTCTCAAATTTTAGCCAAAGCAAAAAGAGAACAAAAGGAGACAAAGGGAATACAAATAGGAAAAGAAAAAGTGAAACTTTCTCTACTTGCAGATGATACGATTGTATACATAAGTGACCCACAAAATTCAACCAGGGAACTTCTACAGGTGATAAACTTCTTTAGTTATGTAGTAAGATAAAAATTTTAATTCAAACACAGCAGCAAATATCCTATACACTAAAGACAAACGTGCTGAAAAAGAAATAAGGGAAATATCACCCTTTATAATAGGTGCAAATAGCATTAAAAAACCTTGGTGTACCTATAACCAAAGAATTAACAGATCTGTTTGACAAAAACTTTAAATCACTGAAGAAAGAAATTGGAGAGAATATCAGAAAATGAAAATATCTCCTTGCTCCTGGATAGGTAGGATCAACATAGTAAAAATGGCAATCTTACTGAAAGCAATGTACAGATTCAATGGACTTCCCATCAAAATCCCAACACAATTTTTTATTATAGACCTTGAAAGAACAATACTCAATTTGATTTGGAATAACAGGAAAGTCAGGATTGCCAAAATAACTTTGCACAACAAAAGAACTTTCAGGAGGCATCATCATCCCCTTCTTTGTTTTACTATAGAGATCTACAGTACTAAAAACAGCCTGTTGTTGGCATTAAAACAGACTTGTGGATCAATGAAATTGAATTGAAGACCTAGACATTAACCCACACACCTATGAATACCTGATTTTTGACAAAGAAGTAAAATATATTCAATGTAATAAAGATAATATCTTCAACAAATTATGTTGGCATACCTGAATGGCAGTATGTAGAAAAATGCAAATAGATCCAAGCCTATAACCCTGCAAAAAACTCAAATACAAGTGGATCAAAGACCACAGCATAAAACCATCTACATTGATCTTGATAGAAAAGAAAGTGAGAAATACCCTCTAACCTATTGACACAGGTGGCCATATCCAAAATACATCACCAATAGCACGGACACTAAGAACAACAATCAGGAAGTGGGATTTCCTGAAACTGAGAAGTTTCTGTAAGGCAAAGGAAACAGTCGTTAAAACAAAATGACAGTCAATAGAATGAGATTTTTTACCAATCCTACAAGTGACAGAGGATTGATTTCCAAAATATATAGAGAACACAAGAAACTAGAGGCTTAAACCATGGGGTTCAGAACTAAAAAGGGAATTCTCAGCAGAAGAATTACAAATGGCTGAAAGGCACTTGAAAAAGTGCTCGACATCTTTAGCCATCAGAGTAATGTAAATTAAAACAACTTTGAGATACCACTCTATACCTGTCAGAATGGCTAAGATTAAAAACACAGATGACAGCCTATGCTGGAGAGAGTGCAGAGCAAGGGAAACATTCCTCCATTGTTGGTGGTAATGTAAACTTGTTTTCCACTCTGCAATGCAGTATGGAGTTTTCTCAGAAAACTAGAACCCACTCTCCCCAAGGATCCAGTAATACCACTATTGGGCGTATACCCTTATGACACACATTTTGACCCCAGAAGTATTAGCTCAACTTTGTTTATAGCAGCATTATTCATAATAGCGTGAATCTGGAATGAACCTAGATGCCCCTCAATTGAAGAATGGATTAACAAACTGTGTTACATCTACACAATGAAGTACTACTCAGCATCAGGAAAAAATGATACACCAAAATTTGCAGGCAAATGTATGAATTTGGAGAATATGCTCCTAGGCGAGGTCTCACAAACCCAGAAGGATAAGCAGTGGATATATTCACTCATTAGTAGACTGTAAGCAAAAACATTATTTTTTCATTGAAGGATAGTGGGTAAATAAAGTGATTTAAAACACACACACACAACAAACAAAATCTGTTTTGCCTGCTTTTGTGGTGGCTCTAGTGCATCTCTGAGCATTACCTGTGTTCTACTGTGCTTTCTTTATCTGTAGCTGAGCCTAACATGGCTTGATAAGCTTTAGATTTTATTTTTTATGTTTCATGTATTTTAGAGGAAAGAGAAGTTTTATTACCAAATGGGTTTTTTAATCTATTCTGAATGTTTTGCTTTTTTATTTATTGTTTGATATTGATTTTCAAAAAAACAATAAATAGGAAGTGTTTTAATAGTCATGGCATATTTTCAAAGCAATAGAAACTCCAACTGAAACAGAAGAAAAAAATCTTGTTTAGGCTTTAATTAGAGATGCTGACATCAAATGTTTTCTTGAGACAACTTATCACTGTATTATACTGATAAAATTTTATTTTGATTAAAAGTTGATCATCCATTATTTACTTGAAAAATGCATTTATATGTTTTTGTAAGGCCAAATGTTGGATGTAAGCCTATCACCTTCAATTCAGAATTTAAAATTTATATCTAGCAAAATTTAAAATTTAAATTGACCTCTTGCAAAAAAAAGTTAATCAAGGAAACCTCCATCAGAAACCTGAGATAAGAATGAATGCCCCAGATAATCCAGCCCTTCAGAGCACCACTGGTGCAGTTTCTTCTGAGATCTGCATTCACAGCAACTTCAAGGAAACTAGCTGAAATGACCCAGCTTTACATAATATTCTAGTCAGGAATTGACCATATATCCAATTATATTCAGGATCCCCAGAAGATTACCAGGGCTCCTAATCTGTAGAAAATAGTCTAGAGAATCACACCCATATTTTCCCCCCAAAATGGATTATGGATGTTTGTCTTTGTTTAGAGCATTAGGTACACATTATGGATAATGGTTAAAAAAAAAAAGCTATACAAATGGAATTAAGTTTGGGGTGCTTGTGTTAAAAAGGGGGGGAAATGCTATGGTACTATGTTATTGGACATTGTAATATTTGTCATTGTAAATATTAATTTAATAAAATGCTGGTTGGTCAAGTAGCTATACAGGAAGTCGACATGGAGAAACCATTCTAGGAGAATTTCAGGAAGCAGAACAGCAGAGAGGAGATGACATTGAGATGGAGAGAAAACAAGATGAAAATGCAGCTCTACAAAGAGCCATGTGACTAAACATAAATAAGAAATATGGACTAAGTTAAAGTATAAGAGTTAGAAAGTAGTATGTCTGAACCACAGGCCAACCAGCTTGTAATTAATATAAGCCTTTGTGTAATTATTTGAGACCAAGCACAGTGAGACTGTGAATCAAGACCTCGGAGTCAGGCCAAGCTGGAGGAACCAGAAACTTCTGACTACAGAGATTTAACAACATTTTCCTGGGAGAGAATTAAATAACACTCTGCTAATATGCAATAATATTTAAAGCTAAAAGCCTTGCCCTTTTAAATTAAAATTTAGAGTTAGAAGAACGTTGACTTAGAAAAAGAAAAGCTGTTCAATGTTGTTCATTTCAGTGTTTGTTTTTCTGTTTCTTGATCAGCTGTTTTATCTAGTCTTAGTCTATTTTCAGCTAACAGTGCTTTCCCTGACAAGCAAAGGTGTTTCTCACATATTACACTGATTAAGTGTAGAAGAAAGTTGTGTTTTGTTGCTTTTAAGAACAAAAGATAAAAGTATGTAAGACCTTAGATGTCTTTGTCCAAATATGATTTTTTCTCACTCCTTGTTTTCCCATAGAAAAATCTTCAGTCATATCTATCCCAATTCCTATTCCATTAACCGTTCAGCCATTTCTGACATATAATTGTACTAAGGTTTCTAAAATTATATATGTCAAAAATCCACTGCCATATTTTTTATAATTTTTCTTGTAATAACTTGACTATTTCATATTGTTCATAATTCAGTTACCTGAGACTATTAATTTGCAATATAATATTACTTTCTGGAATCCATGCTTGGAATTAAAGTTTATCATGTGATGAGGAACAGAATTAAACATACATATACAAATACACATGTCACACTTTCACAGAAATAAAAATGCATATATGTGTATAATTCATTGCCTTAATGTCATAAAATTCCAAAAGTTTAAAATTTATGGAAAGATAATAGAGGGTACTAGTAAGTAGTACTCTAAAAATAAGTAAATATATTTTCTAACTCACTCATTTTTGGTGTGGGATTAAACTATGACAAGGTACATGGTAGCAAACTGAAGGAGGACTACATTCAAACTGTAAAGTTTCCATTTTGTCTGAACAATATATCAGATATGTGATCTTGGAAACAAAAAATATTTTTGCTTGCCAATTTCTTAAAATAAATTCATATAATTCTGGTTAATACAGTAATTGTAATAATAAAATAATTTTCTAGAATACAAGTATTCACTACATGGTAAACACAAACATTAATTTATGGATTGTGAAAAAATGAAAATATTTTAATAACATGGATAAATGTTAATGGTAAAATAAACAAAATGCATAAAATAAATACCAAAAGAAAATTTAGTGGGTTGAAGTATATTGTTGCATATGGAACACAAAGCCTTATGCTTCTTGAGTAAACAGCATTACATTGAGTTTTATTTTATCTTAAAATGCAACTATCTTAAAATACCTTAGAGTAGGTGCTGCTTTTTAAAAATTGTATTAATATTTTTTTAAATAAATAATATTGTTACATGACAATTCAATTTCAGAATAAGAATATTTCAGTTATAGGATTTTTGCCAATTACCCGCTTGTGATTTAAGTCACTGGAATGGGATGGATCCCAGGCAATCAACTTCAGAAAATTAAATAAATAAGACTTTTGAAAATAATTCCATAAGAAAATGTTTTCTTTTTTTTTCTTTGAAGTTTGTCTTTATTCATAATGATCATATATAGGTATGTATTAGATACTATATAAAGTTTTCTACATATATTGAGAGATGAACTCTGTACTTTCTTATAAATTTTGAACTCTTTGTTAAAACATATTTCATGTTAAGGTAATTGACATCTTATCTGATATCCACGGTTAGGATAGAAATGTTTTCTTATTGAAAACTAAACAAATTCTTTCATAACTCCACATTTACTCAGTTTTGAATAAAGCTTGATCTAACATTGACATAAATACATGCAAGTTCTTTTGATTTACAAAAATTGCTGTTAATTTTAAGAAATATTGAAAATAATGTATTTTAGATTAAAAATTATTCCCTATAATATAGTTAAAAATATAATTTTTATATATTGTAGTCATCTCAAAAGTTTGATTGGGCAAGAATTGACTGCATTCTATTTCTAATGTTTATGTTCTCTGCTCATTTTTAATCATTTAGCTTATTACTTACATCTCCAATTATTATTGCAGGTACCTGCAAACTTTGGGGTTCCTAGTGCAAGCAACATCTCTCAATGTGTGATTCTAGTAATGCTTATAAATAAAGAAGAAAAACACTACTCTAATTTAACAAATAATTATTTTTGTAAGTTGCACTTAAAATCATGCTTCCCTTTTCTCATCTGAGTAAAGCAATAGAGAACTTTTAAAGGCTTTGTTTACTTTTTAAGTTTTATGGAATTATATGACATATATTTGTCTTAGTTTTTAAAGTTACAGAATTCTGTAGTAAGTCTATATTTTCTTGTGTTTGTTTCTGTTATTGCTGTTTTTTTATTTTTAGTATGGAGTATTTCATTAGTATTTCAAGCAGGTTACGAAATATGCATTTGTTAAAATAATTCATTGAATTTAGAATTAATTTTGCTATCTAAACCCCACCAGTGTTTTTAGATTCTTAAATTTATTGAAACAAATTTATAACGTATGTCCTTATGATTTTTCTGGAATTTCATTCATATCTTTTATAATGTTTGTCTTTCAATTTCTAGTTTTATTAAAGTAGCTCTTCCCTTTTTTGTTTAATTTGGTTAAGAATTTGCCAATCATGTTTAATCCTAAATAAATAAATAAATATTTTTTAAAAAAAAGTGATCCTAAATCTTTATTCTGTGGGATAGTATTCAGACTGAATTCTTTTTTTCAGAAGTATTAACTGTAAAAGGAACAGTGATATTTCCTTTTATTACAAAGGCAAGATACCTGTGAAAAAAGTTATGTTTCTTTACTTCCTCAGATGTGATATATAAGGACTCATTTATTGATCCTCCAAATTCATTACTAACCTTGTATTATTCCAATAGAAGTTTGTATGTTCTAACTAGGAACATAAGCTTTAAAGATATAGTCACTTTGGCCTCTTCTCCTTTTCCACGGTAGTAATAATTCAATCAATTGAAATTTAATTTATCAAAATTATATACTGCAATTAGAGTTCAAAGACAAATGTAATATGTTATGCCAGTATAAAAATTTCATTAACAAAACAATACTCAGCATAAAAATGTTGTGTCCCACATAACAAAAACAGAAAAGGATAAAAAACAAAATAAAAACAAACAACACCAGAAATTACTTTTTATGATTTTTACTTTAAATAATAGATTTAGTTCATAGAAAATTATTTTTTAAATACACAATGCAGTAAATATTTCATCTTCTTCCTTTCTTTACTAGATAGGATTTCTGCTTTGCATTGTTTACTTTTACTTGCAAGGCTCCCTGCATTATTTCTCATAGCACATCCTGGCTGCTGACAGATTCTTTCCAATTTTTTTCGCTTCTGTGTATCTCACATAGTTTTTATTATCCCCTTGTTTTGAAAGACATGTTCCCCAGGGAGAAAATTATAGACTAATAGCATGTTTTTTTTTTTTCTTTCTGCAGAGCAAAGACATACCTCACTGTCTTTTTTCTTGGCAAGTTTCTAAGAAAAACTCTCAGTGCTGTCATTTTTTCATTTGTCCATCTGCAATTAGTGAGCTTTCCTTTGCATTGTCTTCTTTTTTATTTACTCTCTTCACCACTAATTTTCATGATAATTTGGTGGGATTTTTTAATATGACCTGATAGGTGTATTTATATTTATTTCCCATATTGGAAATGTTTTTGATGTTTGATGACATCGATTCATTTTATTTGAATTTCTTTGAGGTCAACTATTCAATATATTCTGCTAGGTAATTATTACCTTGGCCACATTACTTAGACTCCATCTGCTACACTTTGGAATGTTCGTTTTTCTACAACCTACCAAATACGCAGAAATAAAATGGAATCCCATAAGATAATACATAGTTTAAATGTATAATATGGATATTATATTGTTGCTATTGCTTTCATATTATTATCATTATGGTATGAGAGTGAGATGGAGATGTACACACTCATTCTGTTGCTTTACCAACCCAGGAATCTACTGTTTAGCTGAGGCTGGCTGCAAGCTCAAAATAGTCTTCCTGCCTGAATCTCCTGAGTGTTAAGAGTTACAAAAATTTGCCACCACTATCAAGATCAGGATTTGATTCCCCTCTGGGTGATATTGGTGATGAATTTTGTTAATAGTACTCTCCATAAATATTTCTATATTTCCTTTATTAAAATTCTAATGAAAGAATCTCATGCCTTAGATTGGTACTGGCATAAAAACAGCCTTGTGGATCAATGGAATCAAATTGAGGATCCAAGCATTGTCTCAAAAACCTATGAATACCTGATCTTTGACAAAGAGGCCAAAAATATTCAATGGAAAAAAGATAGTATCTTTAAGAAATGGTGTTGGTATAGCTGGATGGTAGTGTGTAGAAAAATGCAAATAGACCCAAGTTTATCACCCTGTACAAAACTCAAATCCAAGTGGACCAAAGACCTTAACATAAACCAAGCCACATTGAACTTGATAGAATAGAAAGTGGGAAATGTCCTTCAATGAATTGACACTGATGACCACTTCCTAAATATGACACCAGTGGCACAGACACTAAGAACAACAATCAATAAGTGGGACCTCCTGAACCTGAGATGCTTCTGTAATGCCAAGGACACTGTCAATAGGACAAAACGACAGCCTACAGAATGGGAAAATATTTTTACCAGCCCTACAAGTGATAGAGGACTGATCTCTAAAATATATTGAGAACTCAAGAAACTAGAGCCCCAAAACTTGAATAACCTAATCAAAAAAATGAGGCTCAGAACTAAAAAGGGAATTCTCAGCAGAAGAATTACAAGTGGCTGAAAGGCACTTGAAAATGTCCTCAACTTCTTTAGCTGTCAAAGAAATGCAAATCAAAACAACTTTGAGATACTACCTTATACCTATCAAATTGGCTAAGATAAAACACACAGATGACAGCCTATGCTGGAGAGTGTGCAGAGCAAGGGAACACTCCTCCATTGTTGGTGGGAGTGTGAACTTGTTCAGCCACTCTGGAATTCAGTGTGGCAATTTCCTAGAAAACTGAATCAATCTCCCCAAGGACCCAGCATTACGACTACTGGGCGTATACTCTAAAGATGCACATTTGTATTCCAAATGCAGGAGGTCAACTTTGTTTATAGCAGCATTATTTGTAATACTAAGAACCTGGAAACAACCTAGATGCCCCTCAACTGAAGAATGAATTAACAAACTGTGGTACATCAACACATTGGTGTACTACTCAGCAGTAAGAAAAAATGATATCCCTAAAATTTGCAGGCAAATGGATGGATCTGGAGAATATCTTCCTGAGCGAGGTATCACAAACCCAGAAAGATAAAAAGAAGTTGCACTAACTCATTATTGGACTTTAAACAGAAAAGCAGAAAGCAAAGCATGTCCAAGCTGCAAACCACAACCACTGAACAGATTGGGATCTGAAGCACCTTGGACCAGCAAATTGATTACCACTCCCTCCAGAGGAACACCTGACCCACTCTTGATGTTGGGTTGAGGAAAGTGGATATGCCAGTAATGAATGCTGAACTAAGCCATATTGGGACCTTGGGACCTCCTCCCCTTGTTGGGGAGGAGATAAAGAGATGTGGAGAAGAGAGAGTGACTGCATGGGGTGGGAGGGGGATGGGAGCTTGAACAAGGATATACACGAATAAAAAATATAACTTTACTCATAAAAAAATAAATCCAACGCAATGATTCAAATGTAAATAAGAAAGAAAATAATGAAGACAACCTAGACATATATTACTTCAGAGACTAGATATCCACAACAAGATACTTATAAGTTATCAGAAAATGCAGAAATAAAATTACATTTATGATACATTATTATGCTTATTTTGAATGATGCATACAACACACAGTGCACCTCTATATTCTTGTAAAATATACAAAATATGTATCATAAATAATATCTTACTTCTGGAGAATGAGATAGTCTATAAAGAACAATACATTCTCAATAATCTTCTATGCTTCTAAAAAAAAATTCCATGCCTCTCACCTACTCCATATGCTCATTGTGTTTTTGAAAGTAATATTGGAAACACCTTGGACTGACACCTTGGATCTCACTCCCCCTAGAGGAACACCTGACTCAGTATTGATGTTGGGGGAAGAAAATTGGATTTGTTAGGAGTGGAGGTTGAACTGAGCATTATTGGGACCTTGGGACCTTGGGACCCCCTGCCCATGCTGGGGGGGATGGGGAGATGTGGAGAAGAGAGAATGACCTGATGTGGTGGGAGGGGAAAGGCACCTTCAATAAGGAAATATAAGGATAAAGTGTGACTTCTTTATTCATAATAAATTAAAAAAATAAAAAATAAAGTAATAATTGCAATGTACCTTTGATAGTGAAGTTTTATTACCATGACAATAAGTATCTGATGTTTTAATACAATTTTTTCAATTATTTCTCAGGTATGTTTCATATTACATATTGTTACTTTTCATTTTAAAAAATAGTTTATGTTCAATTATAATTAAAATGTCTCCAAATTTTTGTTTGTGATTATATTTAAAATTATATGTTGTGTAATATTTTCATTGTATTTTGGCAAATAAAGCTTGCTTAGAGCCAGAGGGCTAAGCTAGCAACTATCTGACCAAAATAAACCATAGAGTTTTGAAGGACTTTAGACTGAGAAAAAGCAGAAAGTAGTTGTTGGGGCTGAGAGAGGAACTTCACTGCTTTTAAAGGAGACATAGAAGAGGTAGGAGGCAACTGGTGGCTACTCCCCTAATATCCTGATAGTTCATATTCTTCCAATGCTATCTGACTTCTGGCTTTTTAGGGATTAAGATTAAATAGATTAATGTTTCATTTGGCTTCTAACTCTGGGTCCCCAATTCATGAGATAGGCATTGGTCTGTAATATTGCAGGTGCAGGCAACTGACAGAGGGCCATCTGTGGGGTGTACCTGCCAGAGAGAGACTGCACTACCAAAGCTGGCTCTCTCATTCTTTTCCCAAGCCCTCTGAATGAGTCTGGGATTTTTCATTTTATAGGCAATAGATTTCTAGAAATATTTTTTTAGAAATAAATAAACATTTGGCTCCTAAATTTTAAAGTATATAGAAGGTATAGCAGTGTCAGATATTGGACAAATAAATGCATATGATTAAAGAACAGAAAAGGTAAGCATTTGCCAGTAGAAAATACCTTTAAGGATCTCTTAAAGCACCCCCCCATGTCAAATTTGGTACAATCATTTTTTCTCACCCTTTGGAAAACTCCTTAACAGAACAATTAAAAGACCTAAAGTTTAATCCTCTATCATCTATCTATCTATCTATCTATCTATCTATCTATTTATCTTTCTATCTATCTACCATTCATCTATCTATCTTCTATCTATCTATCTATCTATCTATCTATCTATCTAGAAGATAGGACAAAAATTTTAGGTAAATCCATTAAGTAAATATTTTAGTAACTTCTATAATCAAAAACAAATTTAAAAATACAAATAGATGACATTGTAATTGAGGGTTGGTAGACAAAACAGCATATGTAACAATAATTGCACCAAAATCTTGGTATCTGTATTTTTCTTCTCAGGAGCTAAATGTACATCTTCTAGGTACTAGAACTTTATCTCATGTAAAACAAAGTACAAGATGGATTAAATGTACCAGGCCAGAAGGACAGAGAGAATTATTAAAGCCAAATGTGATTAACACACCAATGATTTTATAGAATGTAATTTGTTACAATAATGAAATACACAAACTAATACTTCTCTCACCTCAGAAACAAATCATAAACTAGCCTATGCTTATGAGAAAATATTGAAAGCTATAAAAACTATTACTGGCCATTTAGGTTGTACATAAAGAGGGCACAACAGCTGCTGATTTTTAAAAGGCCTACCTATAAAATTGTTAACAGACCAACATGTCTATTGGAATAATGGCATTTGTCATTGGAAAATTTACAAGACTTAAAACAGCAATTACAAGAGCAGCCAAATGTTCAACATATTGAAGAATTCAACTCTTAGAATTCTCCTATGTTTGTCACTAAAAGGGAATCTTTAAAATTAATTTTTTAAAAAACAAAAAGAAATTAAGAGCCATGAATAAGTGATTTAGCCAATACACTCTCTACAGCTTAGAATATCCCTTTGTTCTCTATTATCTAAAGGATCATCTGTATAATAGTTGATTTCAAAGACTATATCTTCAATATAACTTTAACAGTTCAGGATAGAGAACAACTTGCCTTCATGCTACCTATTTATAACTATTTTTTACCCACTAAAAGATATTAGTAGAAAATTCCCCCACAATAGATGTTAAACAGCAAATATTTTTTAAAATACCAGACATAAATAATTTGTAAATATTTTTTTTCTAAATCTACACTGACCATTATATGGATTATATCTTACTAGCTATTTCAAATACAGATACCTTAGAGAAAATATTTGAAGAAGCAAAGAACATTTGGCATTGTTGAAGATTATGAATTGCTTCTGGAAAAATTAAAAAAAGATTTTATTGGTTAACTAGGATATAAAATTTATTTGCAATAAATTGCATCACCAAAAATACAAATAAAGAGAAATAATTTCTGACTTTTAATGACTTTATAAAATTGCTGGAAGATGTTAACTGGCTATGGCTCACAATTGAATTAACAACTTAAAAAATAAGGAATTTATTAGAAAGGTTATAAAATAACATGGACTTACATAGTCCAAAAAAATTATTAGCTGTAGCTGAGAAAAATTTGGCTTTGCTAGAAAAAAATTACAGGATACACATGTGGATTATTTGTATCAAGATGTTAATTGTATTCTGGTTGTTGTATATTATACACATTCACCTACAGAAGTTCTAATTCAGAGAAATGATAATATCTTAGAATGTATATTTATATCAGATGAACAGAATAAAAATTAAATATATATATAGAAAACATTTCTGAGTTAAAAAAATCTGAGTCTTTATGAGTTAGTAGAAATGTACCCAACAGATATTACAGTACCTTAATGCGTAAATATCTTTTTATGGGCAGAAAATAAATATCAGCAATAAGTTTGAAGTATTTTGAGAAGAGATTAATACCAGTTATCACACAAAGCAAGATAATTTAGTTTAAGAATGAAACTAACTGGATTGTCACTCCCATTATATGGGTACCACCAATTTTTAAAGTACCTACATTATATACTTACACAGATAAAATAGGAAGAGAAGGTTATAAGTCAAGAAATTTAAGTAAAGTGGTTCAAATCTCCTATGATTCTGCTCAAAATTCATAATTATATGCTATTATGATGGTATTATAAGATTTTCTTGACTCTTTTAATATGTAGATTGATTTCATATATTGAAGCTACTGACTATCTCAGATAATTAATAATTGATACTGTTATTTATTAAGGTACAAGAAATAATGGGAAATTAAAAATTTCACTAACATGGTACAGATATCATATCCCTTATGTGTCTACCAGGTACTCTACGACAAGGTAATAATTAAATTGATTAACTCTTGGTTAGAAATGTTCTAGAAGCCTCAAAATTTTATAAGAAACCCTATGTTCATAGCAAGGAGTCAAGAAAATTATAAGGAAATGCCCTACTTATTCATTCTGTAATCAAATTTTACTATTTATAGGAAATAACTCAGCGTACACAAAGGAATAAATTTGGGCAAATGTATGTTTTATTCTGCATAGTTTGGAAAATTAAATGAGTAATCCATACCTTAGATAAGTCTTCGGGATTTCACTGGGCTACTCCTTTGTGTTCTGAAAACATCAAGTCTGTAATTACAAATATGTTAGAAGTTATGACCATATGGGGATACCTGTGCATATGAATACTGACAGCCTTCCAGCATATGTCTCTAGTAAAAAGAAACAGGTTTTTTTCCACATTAAAAAACAAAGCACATTACAAGAATAACACAAAATCATACAGGGCAAGCAGTTATAGAATGATCTATTTGAACACTTAAAGTTATGCTTAATAAACAGAAATATGTAATGAAGAATGCCAGGGATAGATTTTACAATGCTTTACTAATTTCAAATTTATTAAATACTAATGAGAAAGAAACAACAGCTGTGGAGAGACATTAAATAATATTAAAAAATGTGGAAGTAAATCAGCCTGTATACTTTAGATATATGTTGTCATCCAAATAGAAACCAGAATATTTTTACATTGGGGAAGATGTTTTGCTTTTGTTTTCATAGGAAATCTATGGATATTGTCAAAATTGATAAAGATTAGATTTGAACAATAGAGACTTTTTATTAGAACAGTCATCATTAAACAGTGTGATCATTTACTAATACTGCCTAACAAAAGGTTTTTTTTTTTTTTAATTTGAGTAGATATAACTTTCCTAAAGGAAATCTCAATAAAGTTATGGTTGGAGAAATATTTTCCTTTTGTCTTTCCAGGAGAATGAAAGCAACCAATTAAGGAATCTGAAGATTGCTAGACAATGAAATTTCAGAAGAAAAAGGACAAATTATCTAGAGAAATTGTCCAAAAAAAGTAAATTTGCCTCTTGTAATATCAAATTTCCAACAAAATAAAATTTCATAACAATTCCATTTGTTTATTTCATCTGTTCTCTGCAGACATAGTATGCAAATAGCCTTTTTTTAGTCACAGTTTAATTACAAAATTAAAAATGGCTTTAGAGAGGGAATGTGGGTCTCTCTTTCATCCCAAGCTTGCTTGTTAAAGAAAAATTTAAAATCTCTGTCTCATGTCAGAAGAGCTATCTGATATGGGACAGAAGGAAAACAAAATAAGAGTCTATTCAATTGTCACTAATTTCATAATGCTTTAATTTTATTTAGACTCTAAAACTTTTCTTGAGGTATACATTTCTCACAATTTACAAGATTAATAAATTATATTTTAAACTTTTTTCATAATATTAATGCTTATATAGTATACTAACTAAGTAAATCTTAAAAGTGCTTAGTCTAGCTTCTTTACATAATTTTGGGTTTGGGTCTCAGGTAACAAGGAACTAAGTATTTTTTTGCTCTCTGGATGGACATAAAAATTTATGGCTCTTTAACCTCTTTGAGATCTTCTTCATGTGACAGTTGAAGTGCTTAAGTTCTCTCCATTAAACTATAACCATGAATAAGAATTACTTTTTAGTCTCCAAAGGGAAGATGGGTTTCACAATGACAATTTTACCTGGGTTGTGTCACTAAGCTGAGAAACACCACACACATATCAACTTTGGACTACAATCTGCTCGGGACCATTTCAAGGAGGCCTCACAGACTATTCTAGCCAGGACTTGAGATAAGCTTTGCTTTTTCTCACTACACGGAAGTTGGACAATAATGATTCATCTAGCTCTCCTGGGGATTGACACCACAATTATTTTTCAGGGTTCTCTAAAAATGCCATTGCCTCCAGAAAACTGGAAGTAATTTTAAAAACATGATGTCCATATTTCTAAGAGGTGGAGTGGGCTGTATGTAGTTGTTCAGTGAGCTATAGATATTTGTTATTTAAGGAGGAGGGTTAGAAGTTGTCATTGGTAATGGTCATTAAAGAAATAAACAAAGGAGAATAGATACAGAAATCAATTTTCTGAAAAGAAAAAGGAGGGTATATAAATGATAAGATAACTGTGTAGATTACTGAATCTATTTTTAAGTTAAAAAAGAAACTTAAACATTTTACCAAATTTATTCACCAAAAATGTCGAATAATGATTATTTATTTTCCAGAAGTTAGATGAGAAATTAGCATCACTTAACCAAGCACAAGCTCCAGCATATAAGTTTTACATATTATTTATTGAATAAACAAGTCTCAAGAAACTTACAGATATGTAGGTAGGTAGGTGTGGAGTGAGTAGCTAATTAGCAGTAGCTAATAAACTTAAAACTATGTAATTAGTGCAGTATAAAACAGAGCATTCAGAGAACAATGAAAAGATTACGGACCATGTGGTAGTCATCAGAGTTAATGTTTGAAGTATGAGAAAAAAAATAAGTAGACCATGAAAATTGGTTAGTTAGAGATAGTTTGGAGAAGTATCCCAATTAGAAAGATACCTCTTTTGAAAAAAATATAATCAGATACCACACTGGACAATTGTCTGTTAGTAAGTCACAATTGTATCTTTTGGAAATGATGAGACATCTACCCACTGTCATGTGTGTAGGTCACATTTACTAAAATAGTAGTTATTTGATATTATAATCATATCCATTATAACATTAAGACTAATGTAAAACCAGAAAAAAGTATTGCATCTGTTGAGTGATAAGCTTCAGGGTCATTTATGAACTTATCATAACAGAGAACAATATGAACATAGAAATAAAAAATAATATGTAGAGCAGGAGAAAAACAAGTGTTAATCATGTTTCATAAATAATCTTGAGCAAAGTAATAATATAATGTCTTTTGAGATATAAGTAGCATTGTCTAAAATGTAACACACACAGAAAGAGAGGAGAGATTGATAGACAGACAGACAGACAGATATGAATATATACTCCAGATGTTTGGTGTATCTTTATAAATATCCAAGAAGCTTCATATGTACCTAAATTTAGTTCCAAAGTGGGATCCAAAAATGACAGTGCTGTTGACAGTGTTCTAAATGATAACCATGGCTTAGTTGAGTCTGGATTCTAACAGCACAAACAGATTTCTATTGTGTAAACTAAACTAATATAAACTAAGCATTCCATAAGAATCTTGTAAATTTGATATCTCTTGTCAGGAAAAGACGCTATTACTCCTACCTACACACAAGTCATCTAGTTCCTGATTAACCCTAACAGCTTGAAAGAAATCAAAGCCCATGCAGTAAACCACAGGGTACTCTGACCTACACCTCTCCTCTTGATACCCATCCCCTTAGAGCTGGCAAGACTTTTCTTGTCACTCGTTGTGCCTTCGTGTTTCACATGAAAGATAGCCTACTAGTTTGCTTCTGCAAATCAACTGTACTTTTATCCCCAGAATTGTCTACATTGGTGGGATTTACTGTATCTTTAACTACAGCTACTTCTAAATTAGTTCAGGTTCAGAGAACTACACATGATAGCTTTCTCCATGCTATAAACTATGTTTCTTACTCATGTCTTATTCATAGTAAATATCAATTTTATGTAAGTGAAATGTTTAATATTTTATAAATTGTTTCATGCCCAATAACCAAAGGAAAATTTTGAAGTATACTAAAATGTCAATTAACATTTTTTAAATACTGAAAGAATTACCAAAGGCTCTTAAAGCTGTCTTGCACTTTTCATTTCTGTCATCACTTTTGAAGCAAGTGAACCATCCATACCAATTACCAATTTGGTGGTTTTGAATGGGATAAAAATCTAATAATCAGAGTAGTATATGGATGATCATATGCTGAATATCATCACCTACCTCTGAATTCTTGGAACCGTATTTTCATTTAAAATTTTTTTAAAAAATTAAATTCTTGTAGGGTTGGTGAGAAATTTTTCCCATTCTGTAGGCTGTCATTTTGTCCTATTGACAGTGTCCTTGGCTTTACAGAAGCTTCTCAGTTTCAGGAGGTTCCACTCATTGAGTGTTGCTCTTAGTGTCTGTGCCACTGGTGTTATATTTAGGAAGTGGTCATCTGTGTCAATGTATTGTAGGGTGTTTCCCACTTTCTTTTCTATCAAGTTCAGAGTGGCTGGGTTTATATGGAGGTCTTTGATCCACTTGGATTTGAGTTTTGTGCGGGGTGACAGGCTTGGATCTATTTGCATTTTTCTACAAACTGCCATCCAGCTATGCCAACATCATTTGTTAAATATACGTATCTTTTTTTCCATTGCATATTTTGAGCCTCTTTGTCAAAGATCAGGTTTTCATAGGTTTTTGGGTTAATGTCCAGGTCCTCAATTCGATTCCATTGATCCACAAGTCTGGTTTTATGCCAGTACCAGGCTGTTTTTATTACTGTAGCTCTGTAGTATAACTTGAAGTCGGGGATGGTAAATACAACTTCTTCAAGCACTAGGAAGAGAAATTCTTATACTCTTAGAGTTTATGGATATCTCTAAGATAGTTTGCTTCGAACAAAGTATACCACCATCTCACTTTTGCTATGGACACAGTTGTAGTTCTGAAAAGATTAAAATTTCAAGTAGATGATCTTTAGAATCCAGCATAAATCAGAAATAAATTCCACTGCATTCTGCCTTACAATTTTGAGACCACAAGAATACATGGCATATGAAATATTTCTAGATATTCTATTCCTTTATTTGTAACAGCTCAATAGAAAAAAATGTTAAAATAAAGAGAAAGGTAAATCTAATCTAACATTAATACTTGCAACTTTATTATCACTCACAAAAGAACAGGAACTAGCTCTAAAATCTGAGAATTATCCACATGTGTATTGAACTAGTTTCAGTGTTATAATGTAGTAAAGAAGCTACATTTAAAAAATATTTTTATTCTTATAATAATTTCATACTTAAAAATTCAGTTAATATCTTAGTTCAAATTGGTATAGTGTCTGACATATTGCACTTTTTTAAGCATCAAAAAATGAGAATCAAGAATAAGACTAAATAAAAAGTGAATGTGGTTTTTTGTTGTTTTGATTAGTCTATAGATTTATAGACATTTATTAAGTTGCAGGGTAATAAAACCCATTAAAAAATAATACATTATAATTTGATAATCTCACAAGTAGATACTTATAATTTAAAATAAGTTGTTAGTTACATCATTCTGTAATATAGTACTTAGATGATAGAGAGCATAAACTAACATCTCTGTTTTCTAGATATGTTTCCTTCATTGAATTATTTACTGCACTAGAGTACATTCATTGGATTCATTCAGCCCTACAGAGTTTTCTGCATGCCAAACATTATTTAAAATGAGAGAGTCAATTTCAAAATAGATTCACATGTCAGTATTAGAACACTTCCTAATTGTCAGATGTATTTAAACTTGTGTATGCTTTAATTTCTTATCCAGGAAACAAACAAACAATTTTAATTAATGGATTAATGGAGAGTTGCTTTCAGCTGCTCAGATTCCTTAATCCCATTACACACCTTAAGTGTTAATCAATGAGTCCTTTTCACAGCCGCAGGTCATATGATTGGAATGCCCTAAGAATTTTTTCCTGCCATTGAAAGACAAAGCATAATATGATTACTAATTTCACTTCGGGAAATAGGTCTTATGAATAATATTGCCTCTTTTTTAGAACCTTGCTTCAAAACACCTCCTCTGCCCTTTGGACATGCAGGCAAACCCACAAAAGGCCCTCTGACATATGATTCTAACTGCTGACACGAGCCGTATACTAAATATTGTACCTATCAAGCCTTTACATGTTTTCATTTTGAAATTTCCATTTAAATGCAAATTCTGCCATTTAAATAGAGTTCTCCTGTTCTTTATTATACTATAATTACTATTTCCCATCTTCCTGAGACTGGCTGCACAGAAGGCCATAGGTCACCTTAGCAGCTCTCTAAAAGAGCAACTGAAATCAAAAAGTCATCATAGCTAGCATTTCTGAGTGACACCCATTTGTTAAGGGAAGCCTGCGGGACTGATTCAAACAGTGCCCTAAAACCTGTCTTGTCCTGTGATTTACAAGAGCAAGAACAAACAAAGCCCTAAGCTACCATTTCTTCAAGATTGTGTGAATTAAATAGTTTATCTAGGATTTGGCACAAATAAATAGCAGCTGAAATGCTGCCCTCATTTTGAAATGAGACACATGCCAAGTGATACAAGCTGATGCCAATGTCAGGAGACACAAGAGGAGCAAGCACATTATAATACTGTCAATGCTTATTAAGTAAACTAAAGTCTATCATGGCCTAAAGTGAATGAACTGTGACTAATATTTACTGCAAGGTCATGTATTAATTGTCATTGACCCAAACACAAAAGAGAGTAAATATACAAAGAATAAATAAAATGTATATTTGAAGGATCCTAAAGTTTAATGATGCAAATAAAACACAAACTTGTTACTTTAAGTCATATTACTTGAGACTAGCAACAAATAATATAAATTTTAGTGTTTTAATCTTTACATTAGGTAGGATAATAATAAAGATATTTCACTCATGTGTGTTGTAATTTGTGAAGACATAAGGGAGGGGTTAAATAGTGAAGAAGCAATAAGGAGCTTGAGTTACCTTAAAGTGCTGATTCTGAAGCAATTTGAGTGCTTTCAAATTGCTTGCTAAGTTTCCTTGAATTCTGGTTTTATAGTAGAAAAATTATAGGTATTTGAATCTGGCAAACATTTTCAACAGTTAACTTTAAAACAAGAAAGGAGGAGGAGAGAGAAAAAGAGAGAGACAGTAAAATTGCCTGTCTGCCTCCCTCTGCCCTTCCCTGTCCCTCCCTCTCTCTTTCCCCCTTTTTCTTTCTTCCTTCCTTCCTTCTTTCTGTCTGTCTTTTTTCTTTCTTTCTCTTTCTCTTTCATTCTTTATTTCTTCTTGTGTTTCTTATGATAGGATCTTATATAGTTCAGTCTCCTTGATTCATTATATGAGTCGTATTCCAAGTCCTGCTCAAAACTGGAGATATCCATATTTCTGCTTCTCAGGTACAAGGATTATAGTCCTGAACTATCGACCAGAGCTAGAAAATGATAGCATCTAACAAAGAACAGACACAACTTGCTCAGGTATTATAAATCCCAGTATTCTTAGTGTTAAATCTTTACTGACTAGAATTATTTCAATGTAGTTAAGTTGCATCATGATCTGACACCATCTTTTGAAGTACTAATGTCTCTTTTAAAAATAAGATATAGCATCAAATTTATTCCTAGGTCTTTGGAAATAACCAGCATTATAGGAGTGAAATACATAACTTATATTCATGCTAGACAAAGTTACTTATATCCTATCTAAATTCAATTCGAGTCTTGTCTTCATTGATGAATTCCTTTCACCTACAGCAAGTTCTTATCTAGAGATTTATTACATGTTCTCTTTGTTATTATTTTCAGAATTTGAAACCTTGAATCTCAAATAAAGATAAATTAGGCTTTATTGTATAAGTAAAATTTTAGTGATAATTGACATCACAAAATTAATAAGGTATGAATCTCACAAATCTGGGTTATGGTTCCACTTAACCACATCATCCTTGCATCAAAGGTTTTCTATTAACTACACATTTGCTCATTAATCATCTGAAATTATTTTATATATCATTATTGTGAAAGTCATTTCTGAAATATCTAGTGTTCACTACAAATTTTACTAACTTCACCTAGAAAATTTGTAAAGTTTATACTACATATAAATTAAATGTATATTTTTAAAAAGAACTGATACTTCAAATTATTATAAGGCTATTCAATAATTGCTATGCTATACAATTCATTATTTCAATTTTTTAGCTTTAAACAGTGATTGTACAGAATAAGCTCTAAAATTTTATCCATCTTGTTATATTATGTTTACATAGTTCATAAGTCTCTAAGTGCAAGATCTGTTGGGCAGTTTCCAGCAAGCCAGACCATAATGTTTAATATTCCAACCCAATGTACAGGTTTAAAAAATGCCATTCTCACTGAATGATTTAAATTTCATTTTAAGCATTGTTTATAATTAATGAGTCTTGCTGGTCTCATCTTTGCTTCCCAAAATGTTCATTAAATTTTCTCTGTGGGAAATGTTCTGGAGGAGTTTTGCTTTCCATATTCATTTTTAGAAGTTAATAGAATGCCCCAAGCACACATTTTTATGTAGAAAATAGATAACTATTCTTTAAGTTGTATGTTATGGATTTATCTTTACTTTTACTTTATTTTCTAGGCAACCAATATTTGAACACTATAAATTGTTTCTGAATGTCAGCAGAACTCAATTGTTTTTGTCAAGATATTAAAAATATCAATAATTGAATCTTTCTCCTCCAATTTTTGGTGCTAGCACCATTATGATAGCTTTAAATTTCTGGCACTCATGAGATTATAACTTTAGTCATTTAATCTTCAAAAAGCAAAACAATCATAGAAAATGCAAATTGTATTCACCCATTTTTTACTCATTCTTGTTTTCTATTCCACACTACTGTGCCTTGAATGCTTACTACATGCCAGATATTGCAGACACTTCATAGACCTAAGATCATCAAATCATATTCGGTCCTGGAGTACTCTTAAATTTAGTCATAAATCTATTAACAAAAGCACAAATAGTCAACTAAGTAAATAGAATGACCTTAGCCATTGACACAGAAAACTTAGAAAGTATTTTATTCATTGACATTTAAGAACAAATCTGAATAAAATAAGTGAAAATATTTAGAAACATATAAAGGAAAGATTGTCCCAGAATATAAATAATAGCAGAAGAAATACCCTGGGGCAGGAAGCATTTGTTATGTTTAAAGGTCAAAATGTGAAGCCTGACTAGAACACAGTAAACAAAGGAGTCCAGTAAAAAAAGAGGTCAGAGGATCTCTGAGGGCCTGATCAGGTAGACCTTTTAAATTCAAACCAGGAATATTGAATTGTGGTCTCTGGATTGAAAATATTTTGTTTTCAGAAAGGTCACTTGGGCTGCTTATCTGGAGAACTGGTTCTCAGTAGAAAGGTAGAGAGTTCTATGTTGTAGCAGTTGGGGGCAATTGCATTGACTCAGAAAAGTTGATAGATGCTTGGATAGGGTGGAAGAAGAAGCTGTGGTAGCAACAGAAGGGCAAGACACTCCAGACTTGTTCAGTGGTAGATCTCATTGCACAGGTTAAACTGGTAACCTGGTTTGTGGGAAAGGCTGTTTTTCCAGACTCACCTCTTTATATCTCTCACCACAAGCATTTCATCAGCAAGCTATGTCAGGTCAACCTTCAAAGTAAAACAATATTGTATCTAGTTAATTTACTTTCTTAGTGGCAACATAATTCAACCCCATACTGTCTTATCTAAATCCCTCTTAACTGGTCATCTCATATCAACCTTTTCTTCATATTAGCCATGTTATATATGCTAATCAAAGAGCTTCTGATATACTGTACAGCAAAATTTCATTTGATTTTTCTTCTCAAATTTTTGCAGAGGTTCTGAGCAGTTCATTTACACAACTTTAATTGGGTTCTATATCATGATTTCAGTTCTATCTTATATGAAAGAATGTATGTGCATCAACACAGGCTTCTACTTCAAGAAACTTGAGATTTCTCTATTCTTCACATAAAACTCTAGTCTGTTAGGTCAGCCTCTGTCATCTTGCACTTATATTACTTGGTGTTGACATACCACAAAGAACATCTATGGTTTGTGGAACAAAAGTATAATAGTGAAGCTAAACTATAATGAGATGTGGAGAAGAGAGAGTGACTGGAAGAGGTGGGAGAGGGAAGGGAGCTTGAACAAGGATTACATGGATAAGAAATATGACTTTGTTCATAATAAATACAAAAGAAAAGAAAAGAAAAACTATATGACCTATAGAATTTATGCAAAACAAAATATCAAAGGCATCATAGTAATAATTAAACATTTCAGAACAGAATTAATATAAGCATACAAGTATCAAGAAAGTGTTGCCTTCCCATAAAATCATGGTTGTTGTACCAGTGGTTTGACAACTGAAGAAGAACATCAAGTAGTGTCCATACCCAGTTAGTATTATAGATTCTATTTGGACAATAGTGATTATTTATTGTTTCAAACTTCTAAGAGTTTGAAATTAACACTTTCTAAGATTTGGTAGGAAGGGATGTTTGATTGCTTTAAACATTGTCATTTTCTCCCAGTAGTCAGATATTTGTGCATAGTAAGGTTTAAATAAAAGCAGGTTTGCTAAATAAATAATTAGGCTGACTGTGATTACTAACTGACAGATTATTTGTTTTCAGGATTAGAAATGTTCCTTAATACCTACAGTAAACACAACAGCCACTCAACATTTCAATGCCTATGCAAAAGATCAAGAAGAAATTTTGACAAATTATAATGCCTGATCATATTTAGAAACACAAATGTTTTTACTTGGGTGATTATAAGAAGTCCAGAGCCCTTTTATAACTCAATTTGTATGGTTACTCAATCCATAATGCAGACATTAGAGAAAGGTAGACGAAATGAAATTACATGAGAAAACCTTAATGGTGACTGAAAATATTTTTTGGGGGGGAAATAGAATATTATTTGCTTTTTTTATAGTGCTGGGTTTTGAATGCAAGAACTTATGCAAGTGAGTAAAGTATTCTAGCATATAGTTTATAGTGTAAGTTTCTGTCATTAGAGAATTAACATAAACAGGGAATAGGGAAACCAAAGTCTAGAAAACAATATAAATTACATGTAAACGTAAAAGATGCCTATTATCAAAGCAATAGAAAATTAAATCATTGCACAAAATTGAGATTAAGAATATGTACAACGTTTTGTACTCATAATATTAAGGCATATATTCTCATATGCATATAATGCATGAATATCAATATTCCCAAATGCATAGGTATGTGTTATATATGTACATATGTGTAATAGTACTTGATATCAAATATAGGACACTTCAGATGATACTCAAATAGTTTAGCATTAACCTATCGTTCATTTATTTCTGAGAGATTCCCAAAACAAAACAAAAGTACTTTGTCATTTCATCTCCTTCCCTCTTGATTTAGTCCCACCTCTTCTTGATTGCAACCTCTTATGTCCCCAATTAGCTAAGGAGATCTTCTCTAACTTCTCTTCTTAGGAGACTCCCTGGATGTTTCTTCAAAACCTTGAATAACCCAATTAAAAAATGGGGTTCAAACCTGAAAAGGTAATTTTCAGCAGTAGAATTACATATGGCTGAAAGGCACTTGAAAAAATGTTCAACTTCTTTAGCTATCAGAGAAATGCAAATCAAAATAACTTTGAGATACCACCTTATACCTGTCAGAATGGCTAAGATTAAAACACAGATGACAGCCTATGCTGAAGAGGATGTAGAGCAAGGAGAATGCTTCTCCATTGCTTGTGGGAGTGTAAACTTGTTCAGCCACTCTGGAATTCAGTATGGTAGTTTCTCAGAAAACTGGAAATCAATCTCCCCAAATATCCAACAATACCACTATTGAGCATATACCCTAAAGATGCACATTTGAACACCAAAAGCATTAGCTCAATTATGGTCATAGCAGCATTATTTGTAATAGCAAGAACCTGGAAACAAGTTAGATACCCCTCAACTGAAGAATGGATTAACAAACTCTGGTACATCAACACAATGGAGCACTACGCAGCAGTAAGAAAAAATGATATTCTAAAATTTGTAGGCAATTAGATTGATATGAAGAATATCTTCCTGAGCAAAGTATTACAATCCCAGAAAGAGAAGCAGGGGATGTACTCTCTCATTAGTGGACTTCAGTAAAAAATAATAATCACTCCTACCCAGTTATCATCACCATCATAAGGGTGTCAACCTGTTAATGGTTTTATTCTTTATTTACATTGTGTATTAGCATTCTCAAAAGCCAGGAATTCTATTATTATTTGACTAGCTTCTGGATCTGATACCATTCTGTTTACCACTGCAGATAATCCTTGCAAAAAAAAAAAAAAATCTTTAAAAGTTACTTTTGTGCTTTGAATGAATTTTCTGAAGTTTTCAGTTTTGTTTCTTGTGAAAATATGTTAAATATTTAATAAAACTTGAAGTATCCAGAAATCAAAAACTAGGCACACACAGCTCTGAAATTTTTTGATCTTTGAGTACAAGGCCAAACAGCTAGGCTTCAATGTTACACACCTTTAATCTCAGCACTGGAAAAACCTGGAAGTGTTGACCTATGCCCTTAATACCATAACTCTAAAGTCAAAACTTTCTGTAATTTTGTGAGTTCAAGGCTGACTACCCAATAGGGTAGCTCTGACCTTTAATCTTAATATGGATGTGATACAGATGGCAAGAAGATTTTTAAGGCAGAGTAAGAAACCAATTTTACAGAAGTGACCAGTAGCAAGGCCGAAGAAGTTGGAAGATAGCTAGGTGAGATTTGACTGTGATATTTTCTCTCTCTGATATTATAGCCTTTCCCTGATATTTGGCTCAGAGTTTTTTACAATACAATCTAAATTTGTACTATAGTTTCCTGTTTCTTCAGTCTGAACTCATTCATTTAATGCTGGCATTCACGATAAATCTAGAGTAAGGATTGCCTTTCAATGTAAATCCAAGAAGTTGGTCTTGGGAGACTTCTATGCCTCTGGCTCTGCTTCTTTGTTTTATGGTTATAACTTCCTCCTTCCATCATGTTTTCCTTTGTAAAAGTGGCCCAGCCTCTAACATAGCAGTAGCCATATCTAACCAGTCCTTAAGAGTAATAATGTTACATAATGACTAACTGATTATCATTTTTTCTAGAAAAGGTGAGTGCATCCCACATGTCACAAATGCTTTCTTGAACTTCTTAACTCTAACATGTATACTGAAGCTCAACTACCTTCTGAACAATTTTTATCATTTTGTAATTTTTAAAGGTTACTGGATATATTAATGTTGGCTGTTAGATAACCTAAACTGTTTTTGTGCAATCTTAGACAATACTTCTAAGATTTGTTCTTTATATTCCTCTGTTTGGATTTGAATAACTTTGTGTTCTCTCTTAAATGGCTTCTCTAAGACTTTTTTTGGCATCTTCATTAACTGACTTTTTAAATGATAAATCAAAAATAATCAAACAAATAGTATTTATATTAAGCATTATGATCATGGAACTTTCTACTTTATCTTTTCTGGCTCCAATATCAAATCATCTAGAGAAAGATCCAGGTTAGATTTAAAGGCATGGGACACTACTATTTGGTAGTTAGCCTTGAATTCACAGAAACAAAAAAGTTTTCCGTGTCTGGAGAAATCTCTTTTCACCTACTTGTTACAATTAACATGGCTATGCTATTTATTTAATTAGTGACATATCAAAAATTATCTCATTAGCACAAATTTTAATAAGGGTAATGACACTCCAAAGATATACATTTTCTGTTTGAAGACAGATAAATAAATACCTGTCTCTCTGTATTTCTGACTCTCACTGACTCTGTGTTTCTCTCTTTCTTTATCTCTATATTTTTCTTGCTCTCTCTTACTCTCTCTGTATGTGAGTAAAAGAGAAAGAAACACACAGAAAAAAGAGAAAGAAACAGAGAAAAAAACTTATCCCTTTCTCTTAAGTGAATAACCCAGCATGTTATAATAACACTAACTCTGACAAAGAGAAGATCTGAGGACAGATGTACTTGTGCTGCCAGATGCACAGAATTAGGTATTCCAAATACTATTTAAAATATACAGGAATGAATTGAATGCCTATGTATCACTTTCAATGATGACAAAAAATTCTATTCTCCAATTATTATCTCGATTATGTTTCCTTGGCATAAATCTTTTTTTTTATTTTTTTATTTTTATTTATATATTTATTTTGGGGAGATTTTAAATCATGCACCCCATCAAACTCAGTTATCAGATCTCTCAGATTCATGCCTAATCTTATGATATCCCCATTTACAAAGATTCCCATTCATGCTGCTCATTTACTTACTGGAGCATAATTAAACTCACTGTGGCCAGACCCTTAAAGAAAACTAGCCTTTCCTCAACCACACCCCTGCCAGATGTCATCAATGAAGAAGTGAGGCACTGTTTTATTTAGCTGTTCTAGACTTGAGTTCTCGTGTACAAAGACATCTTTCTCTTTTTTAATTTTTTTTTAAAGTTCACAAATGAGTGAGTACATCCCAAACTTCTCTTTTTGTGTTGGTGATACCTTGCTCAGGAGGATAGTCTCCATAACCATCCATTTGTCGTCAAATTGTAGGATATCATTTTATTCTTTTTACTGAGCAGGATTCAATTGTGTACATGTACCATAGTTTCTTAAATCATTCTTCAGTTGAGGGGCATCTAGTTTGTTTTCAGGTTCTTGCTAACAAATAATGCTGCTATGAACATAATTAAGCTAATGCTTATTTATGGTGTGAATGTTTGTCTTTAGGGCACATGCCTGAAAGTGGTATTGGTAGATCCATGGGGAGATTCATTCCCAGTTCTCTGAGAAACTGCCATACTGTATTCCAGACTGGTTTAAAAATTTTACATTTCCACCAACAATGGAGGAGTGTTCCTCTCATTCTACATCCTCTGCAGCATAGGCTGTCATCAGTGTTTTAACATTAGCCATTATGACAGGTGTAAGGAAGTCTCTCAAAGTTGTTTTGATTTGCATATCGCTGATGGCTAAAGATGTTGAGCACTTTTTCATGTGGCTTTCAGCCATTTGTTATACTTCTGCTGAGATTTCCTTTTTAGTTCTGAGATCCATTTTTTAATTGGGTTATTAAGGGTTTTACAATCTAGTTTCTTGAGTTCTCTATATATTTTAGAGATCAGTCCTCTGTCACTTATTGGGTTGGTAAAAAATTTTTTCCCATTATGTAGGCTGTCAAATTGTCTTATTGACTTTGTCCTTGGCCTTACAGAAGCTGCTTAGTTTTAGCAGGCTCCACTATTGACTGTTGTTCTTAGTGTCTGGCTACTGGTGTTTTATTTAAAAAGTGGTCACCAGTGCCAATGCATTGGAGAGTATTTCCCACATTCTTTTCTATCAAGTTCAGTGTAGCTGGGTTTATGCTGAGGTTTTTGTTTAACATGGATTTAAGTTTTGTGCAGGGTGATAGGTTTGGCTCTATTTCCACTTTTCTACACACTACAATCTAGTTATGCCAACACACTTTGTTGAAGACACTGTCTTTCTGCCATTGAATATTTTTCACCTCTTTGTCAAAAATCAGGTGGTCATAGGTGTGTGGGTGAATGTTGGGGTCTTCAATTTGATTCCATTGATCCACAAGTCTGTTTTATGCCAGTACCAAGCTGTTTTTGTTAATGCACCTCTATATTATAACTTCAAGTAGGAGATGGTAATGCCTCCTGAGGTTCTTTTGTTGAGCAAAATTGTTTTGGAGATCCTGGCTTTTTTGTTATTCCAAAGAAAATTGAGTATTGTTCTTTCAAGGTCTGTAAAAAATTGTGTTGGGATTTTGATAGGAATTGCATTGAATCTGTCAGTTTCTTTTGGTAAGATTGCCATTTTCACTATGTTGATACTACCTATCCAGGAACATGGGATTTTTCCATTTTCTGATATTCTCTTCAATTTTTTCCTTCAGTGATTTAAAGATTTTATCAAATAGAATTGTTACTTCCTTGGTTATAGTTACTCCAAGATAGTTAATTCTATTTACAGATATTATAATAGGTGATGTTTCTATTATTTCTTTTTCAGTCCTTTTATCATCAGTGTATAGGAGGGCTAATGATTTATTTCAGTTTATCTTGTATCCTGCTACATTGCTGAATGTGTATATCAGCTGTAGAAGTTCCCTGGTAGAATTTAGTGGGTGACTTATGTATACATTTATGTCATCCACAAAAGGAGATAGTTTGACTTCTTTTTCAAATTGTATTCCTTTAATCTTTTATTTTCTTATTGCTTTAGCTAAAACTTTGAGAGCTATGTTAAATAGATAAGGGGAGAGAGATCAGACTTGTATAGTTCCTGGTTTTAGTGGGATTGTGTGGTATGTGTTGTAGAAAGTTTTTTCTGGCCTGTTTGGGCCTGGAGTTTGTATCTGGTCTGCGGCGGCTTTTGTTCCCCCCCAAAAATAAATTAGACACTTACATTAACTTTATATTGTTTGGTCTATGTTTTAAGCACATTATTAGCTAGTTCTTTTATTTGAATTTAACTCATTTTTCTAATCTACTTGCCATGTTGCCCAGCCCATGGCTTACATGGATATTTTTTTTCAACTATATTCATTGTGACTTTATTCATAATCACTAGAAACTACAAGCATCCTAAATGTCCCTCAGCCTAAGAACAGATAAAGAAAATGTGATACACTTACACAATAGACTATCACTCAGCTGTTAAAAAAAATCATAAAATTTGCAGGTAAATGGATGAAATTAGAAAAAACAAACAAACTGAGGTAACCTAGATCCAGAAAGACAAATATGCTATGTATTTATCTATACGTGGATATTAGGCATTAAGTAAATGAAAACCAAGCTACAATTTGTAGATCCAGAGGGGTTCTCTAGAGAAACAAATGAATCTCCCTAGGAAAGAAAAATAGATTTTGCAGGTAGACTGGGAGCAGGTGGGGATGTAAGAGGAGCAAATTACTGAGAATATGGAATAGAGAGAGAGAGAGTGCAGGGAGAGATGGCTGGGATTGGGGATCACTAGTAAACCTCATGCTATGGAAACTTCTTAGAATCTATGAAGGTGGTCCTAGAGAGTACTCCCAGCAATAGGAGATATGAAGCCGAAGGTGACCATTTCTTGTAGCCAAAGTCTGTCAGTGGTGAGATCTGTTTCAATTTGGTTGAGTTGGCCAAGAAGGTCCCATGGAGATCCCCGAACAACCTAGGGTGATGTTAGAAGAGAAGGCTGCTCTTGGCAAATTGACAGTGGGCCTCATTGCCAAGGACAACATCCACACAGCTCATTGAACGTGGAGGGTCATGCCTATATGGAGACTTTACCCCAATATTCTAATCTTTTTGCTGTAGGAGGGTGCCCTGCAGTACACCAACCCAGCCACAAAACCTTGACCTACAATCTGTCCTACCTGCAAAATATGCTGGGGAAATGATGGTATAGAACTTGTGGGAGTGGCCAACCAATGCCTTGTTTAACTTGAAGCTCATTCAACAAAGGCAGCCCATGCCTGACACTGCTTGGATGGACAGGAACCAAAGGACTGGATAGAGTAGAACCAAACATAACTGGTCTTTAAAAAAACATTAATTGTAGTCAGAAATTTCTGGCCTGACCTAGCCCCTAGATCTGAACCAGCAGTCTCAAATAATCACATAGAGGCTTATATGAATGGAAAGTTGATTGATCTATGGCTCAGGCTTATTACTTACTAACTCTTTTTTTTTGTTTGTTTGTTTTGTTTTTGTTTGTTTGTTTTTTCCTCCTTTATTTTGTATTTATCAAAAAAAGAGTAAAAAGAATTTAAAAATGCCGAAGAGTTAACAATAACTATACAGAGGATAATAATCATAAGCATGGCTTAACAAGGGTGGAAATGCAAATAAGATTACTACACATATATTTTCTTTGTATTCAGCTTTCCCTCTGAATTTTTTTTTCCATTCCTGTATATCCTTATTGAAAGTCTCTTCCCCCTCCCACCACATCTGATCATTTTTCTTCTCTGCAACTCCCCATCCCCTCCCTGGGCAGGGAGCAGACAGTCCTATGGCCACACTGGCCCAATAATGCTTGGATCAGTCTTCACACCCGGCCAAATCCAGTTTTGTCCCCTCTCCCTCAAGAGTGAGTCAGGTGTTCCTATAGATGGACTGGGGTTTGAAGGGTCAGTCCAGGGTGTTTCTGATCCCAAGCTGTTCAGTGGTTGTGGTTTGCTGCTTGGGCATGTTTGGCTTTTTTTCCTGTTTGTTTGTTTAGAGACCACTAGTGAGTGAGTACATCCCCTGCTTACTTCTCTGAGTTTGTGATACTTCAATCAGGAGGATATTCTCCAAATCCATACATTTGCCTGTGAATTTTAGGATATCATTTTTTCTTACTGCTGAGTAGTATTCCATTGTGTAGATGTACCACAGTTTGTTAATCCATTCTTCAGTTGAGGGACATCTAGGCTGTTTCCAGGTTCCTGCTATTACAAATAATGCTGCCATGAACACAGTTGAGCTAATACCTTTGGAGTGTGAATGTGCCTCTTTAGGGTATACACCCAGAAGTGGTATTGCTGGGTCCTTGGGGAGATTGATTCTCAATTTTCTGAGAAACCTCCATATTGTATTCCAAAGTGGCTGAACAAGCTTACAATCCCACCAACAATGGAGGAGTGTTCCCCTTGCTCCGCATCCTCTCCAGCATA